>JBBPBX010064206.1:0-20318 GCA_038048925.1 Garcialebias charrua | reverse complement strand
GAAATATTTTCTTAGAATGTGTATGCCTGTTCATTAATCTGATTTTAAGATTTTTTTTAATGCCTCATTTAAGAAAATTTAACTCATAACAAGTAAATCGACCCTAATGCATAAAAAAATCTTCATCCAAATGGAGAATTATGCACTTTTGAACAAGCTGACTTCAAGATTTGATTACCGTACTTTCTGCCGTACAAGTCGCATCAGTCCAAATATGTCTAATGAAGTTGAAGTAATGTATAAATAAGTCGCTTCCCCATATAAGTCACATCTATTATGAATCACCGCTGACCACCGGGAAACGTGGGCCGGTGTGCCAAAAATCGATTAGCTGCCAAATGGCAACCGTAGGAGCGTCCACGGGAGGACTTTAACAAGATTAACACTTAAAAAACAATTATTTGTTTGCTCAGAATTATAGAAAAGGTGTGCCCCAGTTGAACTTTTCCATAATAAATGCACTTTAATGGTCAAATCAGCTGCATTTCACCTGGGCATCGCGGTGAAATGCAGCTGATTTGACGTTTGTTCCAGGAGTTCCAGAGCAAGACGAAGGAGGTTTTTATGGCAAGCCAAGTGTCTCATTAATAGCCACTTTTACCTATTAATGAGACACTTGGCTTGCCATACACCTCGAGCACCCTCTAGCGGCTGTAACTGGTAATGTTCAATATTTTTCATGTCAGAATGAATGAAATAGTCAGAGCTCAGCTAAAAATGGGGTTATAAATATGAGGGGAAAAAACATATATTTGTTGATTTGGTGTATAAGTCTCAGGACTTGCAAATTTATGCAAAACGGTGCGAAAGATATGGTGAAAAATACAGTACCATATTTTCCGGTGTATAGGTCGCACCTTTTTATGGGTTTTTTCAAGGCCTGCGACCTATACTCAGGTGCGACCTATATATGGCTTATCACTTTCAGTGAAACAAATTTTTTAATCCAGCTCATTTCACAATTACGTTCATTTATTAAGGAAAAGTTCAGCTCAGACATATATTTGCTATAATTTTTATCAAACAAATAATTGTTTTTAAGTGTTAATCTTCTTAAAAGCCTTGCTGTGCGCTCCTGTGGCAGACATTTGCAGCAGAGCTAAACGTAGGTGCGACCTATCTAGGGATTTTTCCAATCTATTGGTGATAATTGGACAATGCGACCTATACACAGGTGCGACCTATACACCAGAAAATACTGTATTTTAGATATTAATTTCAGTACTGTATTATACCCCCTTTAAGCTGATTTTAAGATTTTTTTTATTAGAAATTTATTAATCACGCAGGAAATTATGCTTCATTTACAAACCGGATTCCAAAAAAGTTGGGACACTAAACAAATTGTGAATAAAAACTGAATGAAATGATGTGGAGATGGAAAATGTCAACGCTCCGTTCAGAAGCCTGCATCACTCATGGTATGGGGTTGCATGAGCGCTTGTGGCATGGGCAGCTTGCATGTCTGGAAAGGCACCATTAATGCAGAGAACTATGTTCAGGTTCTAGAACAACATATGTTCCATCTAGACGTCATCTCTTTCAGGGAAGACCCTGCATTTTTCAACAAGATAATGCCAGACCACATTCTGCAGCAATCACAACATCATGGCTACGTAGGAGAAGGATCCGGTACTGAAATGTCCAGCCTGCAGTCCAGATCTTTCACCTATAGAGAACATTTGGTGCATCATAAAGAGGAAGGTGCAACAAAGAAGGCCCAAGACGATTGAACAGTTAGAGGCCTGTATTAGACATGAATGGGAGAGCATTCCTATTTCTAAACTTGAGAAACTGGTCTCCTCTGTCCCCAGACGTCTGTTGAGTGTTGTAAGAAGAAGGGGGGATGCCACACAGTGGTAAAAATGGACTTGTCCCAACTTTTTGGGATTTGTTGACGCCATGAAATTTTGAAACAACATATTTTTCCCTTAAAATGATACATTCTCTCAGTTTAAACTTTTGATCTGTGATTTGTGTTCTATTCTGAATAAAATATTAGATGTTGGCACCTCCACATCATTGCATTCAGTTTTTATTCACAATTTGTTTAGTGTCCCAACTTTTTTGGAATCCGGTTTGTAAGAAAAGTTGACGAGACCACGTAGAAAATCTTTCACCAGATTGAGAATGATGCCCTCCTGAACATGGAATGAGCACAGATGTTACAGATCCTTGGCTGTCAACATTTCTTTTTCAGGCATCTGTGCTTTCATCTCTCTGGAGGTGATGCGTCAGTCGGTCAAGCGCATGATTGAGAGCGAGGACACCATTTGGATTGAATACTCCTACGCCTGGTCCTTCGCTTGTGCCTGCAGCGGCTTCGTCCTTCTCTTCATCACAGGCATCGCACTCCTCGTCCTCTCCATGCCCCAGATGCCCAGGAATCCATGGGAGACTTGCATGGATGCCGAGCCGGAGCAAGAGTGATGCTGGACAGCAAAATGCTACCAACGTGGGGTCCGACTAAAATTTCGAGTTCAGAAGCTGGATTTAGTTTGAAAACAAGATGAGAGATTAAACGGGGGTGGGGATTTGTTGCTGGTGTTTTGTGGATCATAGCCATCTTTAAAACAAAGGTGGGTTTCAATGTTTTGTTTTTATTTGTAGGCCCAATCGGAAAGAGATGGGGAACTGCAAAATCTTGTTGAACACATCTCATACCCAACTGAAAACCTATACAAAAAATAAATAAAAAAGCAAGTCACCCACATTTTTTACACCAATCTGAAAACACCATTGCTTTACGTGTTCAACTCCTCCACTGACATCTTTATTGATTTAATAAATATTTTGTTAATGCAGAGACAATGGTCTGGAGCTGCCATGTGTCAGTGTCATGCACCCTAAATTTTAGCTCCAACTAACAAACATCTTTTGAATTTAGGTGTAGAAAGGTTATGAACAAATATCTTACCGGTTGTAGATAACTCTTTGAGACACTGGAGTTTTAATTAATAGACTATATTTTTGATGGGATTGACGAGCTAATGGGTAGCCATAGTGGGACCAAAACCAAAGTGGACTATTGCCTTAAAACTCCCAATATAAAAAAAAAAACTGTATGCTATTTAGTCAACTTTTAGTCAGTTTCATTATACAAATTCTTTTTTTTTGAAAGTGCAACTTGTGGCAGTATAGCACATCACTTCTATCAGGGATTTCTGCAGGGGTAGTGGTGTGATACAAAACGGACTGCGGTGTACAAGTATGTAAAACGGCATTAGCGGAAATTAATATTTTTGAGATCGGAGTAATTTCAAAGTGAAAGCAATCCACTTTGGTTCTGACCCAAGACTAACCTTTAGCTCATCATCCTGGTCTGAATTAATCTGTTTGATTTAAATAATATTGTTCAAAAAGTTACTTTCAACAGGTAAGATAGTAACTGGTTGTACTTGTCACAGAAACCCACTTCAAAACGTGTTCATAAAGAGTTCGAGGGTCAAATTAACACTAATGTTACACCAAGGTGGACGTGTGACACTTCACTGTGTAAACTGTGCATGAATATTTCCATTTGGTTTTAACTTCACTCAGCTACAATTCCAAACTATGTATCCTGCAGTATTATTAAATAATGCTGGGTTTTAAGGAAATCAGCAGCTTACTGCAAGTTTTTTTTTTCATGAACCAGGCTGAATGTTGGTCTGCAGCACCAGTCATGTTGGAAAAAGTTCAGTTCCAGCAGGTGAACGTACAAACCAGACCTTCAAATCAAACATGTACAAAAAAAGTGCATTTGTTTGGTGCAAGCACCACTCAAGTGAAACAAATGATTTTATATTTAAAACTTTACTTTATGGTAAAAGGGTGATTCAAACAGAAGAATTCAGGATGTTGTCCCTTTAGTTCTACATGAACAATAAAAAAAAAAAAAGCATACAACCATTTCATTAGCAGTTTTTTAATAAGCTACAATGGTTTGGTGTAAAGGACAAAGCAGGTTAAGCTACAGTGTCCCTTAGGGGTTTTTGAGAACTGAATTCAGAAAAATGTAGTGACGTTTCAGAAAACTATGTTGGTTCAGTTTGATGAAACTGAAAACTTTGGGGGGAGAGTTGAACAACAGAGGCACAAAAACCCATTTCTGCTTTTGACTTTTAGAAAAAAATGGTGATCTGTGCATGTGGTGAGCGGCGTTAAAAACCTTTTGTTCAGAACTCTGGTGTAAAGATCTACCTGGTTCTGTCAGAGCTGCAGCCACCAGTTTGTTAAAGAGCTCAGGGTTAAAATAAATAAAATAATTTAAAAAAAGCTGCTTTTGGGAAAACTAAGAGTTTGATGGTCTGATCTCTGATAACTTCAACAAAAAAAAAATACTATATCAGTGAACTTTTTGGACATGCCAATTTATTTTGAGTGTTACATGTTTCACTGGTATTATCGGTTAAATAAATAAAAAACACTTCGAATTAGCTGCTGTTTGTATCTTTACCAACTGAATTTAGCATGCAGGCGAGTTCTGAAATGTAGCTAATTTTGTGTTTCTTACGTGCTACAACTTTGTAAAGAAAATTAAAAAGTTTTAAAAAGAGTTTGAAGTCGTTTTTTTTTTTTTAAATGTGTGTGTCTGCAGATTCAAGTGACACAGTTGCCGTTTCATAAAGGATTCTTTGTTCTGATGGGAAGAAAAAAAAAATCACAGGCAGTTTCAATAAAAACACTTTAATAGAGAAACAATTTAAAAAAAAAAAACTTTAAAACACAACGTAAATTATTCCATATAACCACCAACTGAAACGAATATTCAAGAGCTTTGAACCCATGAGGGAGAAACCAATGGGGAAGCTGGGAGAACAGGTGTGCCATTGATTCACTGCAGCGAGGGAAGAACAGAGGAGCCAACAGACGACGGGGAAACAGCGTTTTCGAGAAGGCTGAACACAGTGCTCTCTGCCGGCTGGGCAAAAGGTTGCTCCCTTTTCATGTGCCGCACCCAAGCTGGTTTCACGCAAAGGCAAAATAAAAGCACTGATAACAAAACATTACTCATATTCCATGTATTGTGTAAGAATGGAAGCTTTTAAATAGAGCTAATCATTTTGTGTTTACACTGAATTTGAGGTATGCACAAAGTTTACAAACTAAGCAAGAAAGGAACACCGCAACTCCTGTAGAATGTCTTTGGCTCAATCTTTTGGGATGGAAAAAAAAAAACACATGAAGCTGTTGCTAAAGTAGCGGTGAAATGTTAGTATTGCACAACGGTTGAGATTAGCCAACGACTGATTTGTGGAAAAGCGATTCCCAACACAATCGACCAGGGAGCAACCTCAGCTTTAGCCCTTCTAAATAACTACAGGAAAATAAAGGGAAACTTCTATTACAATACTTTGTTTTAATGGTTAGTAAAAGTAACATAACTGTTTCGTTGATAATGTCAACAAGTTATTGTTCACATCAAATGATATACTAAACATTCGACTTTGCTCGTTTTTTTCCTTTTCCATCCACCAATCAACACAAAGTGATAAAAACAGGGATAATAAAAACAGCCAAGTTGTTTAGACATGCATAAAAATATTGACTAAACATTAAAAAAATGAATCTGTGATTGTTTAGCTATGGTGGGAATAAAACAAAACAAAACAAATCCAGCAACGTGTTTTTGTCAAAACATCAACTGTACAGTGATTACGTCTACTAACGGTGCAACATATATCGCCCCAGCCCGCCCCCCACGACAGAGAAGCCAACCACCATCTTAACAAAACATATAAAGTTACAAGATGCTCTACCTACCAACCAGGTTGTTGTCCATTTCTAGATTTTTATTTTATTTTAAACTTTTTTATGTGAATTTGCATAATTAAAAAGGGCATACCTCTTCTTTGAACAGCTTCTATAAAACCGAGGCGCTCCCAAAGGTTTTATTGTAAATACATAGAAAATGCATATTTACAAGTATGTGATCTCTGCTCAGTCAAACAATCTGGACCTTCCATTAAAAAAGGTCAACAAAATAATAATAATAAAATAACGGAAAATAAAACAAGATGTAGTTTTAATTAAGCTTTCGGCTGATTGAAACCTGTGATGTGAGAATTTTAATTACATGAACCACAGACTGCCATATAAAAGACATGAAACGAGAACATTTCTGTAAAAATCACCAACTTTAATCATTTGCAGACGATGCGCTGATTTACCATAGTCTTTTTTTGTCATCTAAATGGGGTCAATTCGTTAAAAAAACAAGTTAAATTCATTGTTCATGAAACTATTTGACCTCCTTTGTGACCCAGTAATGAGCAACACACTGAACAATTTCAAAAGAAAAGTACCCAGTATTAATTTTTGCAAAAGATATGCTAATGTCATAACACTGAATAAATGGAAATTTTAATTCTTTACATGACTAACGTTACAAGGCATTCTTAAATCTGCAGATCCTACAAATAAACTTAACAGTCAAGAGTTTTTGAAGCACTTCGTTTTTTTGTTTTGTTTTTTTGATTGTTTTGTGGTAACGGTTTAGTTTTTGAAAAAGTACATTGAAGAAAATCAAACCCAAGCTTGGAAAGCATTTTAAAACTTGGCATGATGCAAATATCTAGTCAGGAAAGGAACAAGCTATAAAAATCACATTACTAAATAAATAAGACTCTTTTGAAAGAAAAAAATGCAACAATAAAATATCTAAATAAATCAGCTGTGAGATTTTTGAAGAGATGCACCAGAAATCTGTCACATTTAAAGCCACAAAAGCATATTACTTTTAAAAATTAAATGATATATATTTTTTTTGCAGACAATAAGTGAAAATTGAGCCACGCTGTCAAATGTGTTAAAAAAGTTGTTTAAGGCTCTTACATTTACGCTAACACATTTACAGTTTAACCATATTTAGCCACTTTTATGAAGGGGTTTCTAAAAATAAATAAAAAACTAATAATAAAATGTCAAATTCTGTCAAATGTTTACTGAAAATTTGATTAAAAAATGGTTTCTTATAAATATTGTAAGATTGAAAATAAAAAGTTAAATTAAAAGCAGATCAAATTAGCTAGATAAACACGTTGAAGCTGTGTACAGTATTAGTTTTATTTATTGAGTTACTGCATTTGATAAAAAAAGTGTGTAAATCTATCTTTTTGGAAAATTAAAATATACGATTATTAAAAAAAAAAGAAATTCACCATTTTTCTAATGCTCAGAGATTTCAATCTTTGCTCTAAACTTGTGGTTAATTTTTTTTTATTTTATTTTTTTACTGTGAACTATAAATCTGGTGGAGTTTTATTGATTAGTATTTAGAGGCTTTATTACAAAAAATAAAATAAAATAAAAAAAAAGTTTACTTTTGAACATAATAAAGTTGGCAGAGTCCAACAGTTGACGGGGTCTAGATTGGACTGAAACTACTGCTTCGGGTTGACAAGAATATTCAGAAGATTTGTAATATTAAAAGCTATAAATGTTTCACATATATGCATACTTTTTTTGTATCATTTTCAGAGTGATTAATCCCCAAGCGTAGCACATGTGAGACATAAGATTATATTTTGGTGTGTTCAAAAACATTTGACTGGAAGTGTCGATCCCACTGAAGTTATGACACGCTGCTCAGACCTCACCACGTTCACTTCACTTTCACAAACCTTCAGATTACTAAAAACTGTCAAAATAATAATAATAATAATAATACCAAACAAAATCTTAAGTCTATCACCATGGAATATTAAAAATAATAAAATTAAAACTCCTAGCAGTTACTGAAACAACGTCAAGTAATGTTTGCAGTGGTTCCCACCACTGGTCCTTGAGGAACACCATCCTGCATGTTTTACTTGTTTCCTTGCTCCAATACACCTGATTCAGTGATGTAGTTACTACATCAAGTTCTGCAGAAGCCTGTTAATCACCCATGTATTAAAATCAGGTGTGTCGGAACAAGAAACAACTAAAACATGCAGGATGGCATTCCTCAAGGACCACGGTTGGGAATCCCCTGATTTTAGAGACACAAGTCATTCGACGTGAGATTTAGTAAGTCACTTAAATGACCTGTTTAAAAACTGAGCAAAAATAAAACGTAAATCTAACAGACAGGCAAAGCGCTTCATCTCTTGGATCATTGATGCGAACGGAGGAGGAATGCCACAGCCGTTACACTGACGTCTTCACACTGCATCTAATTTTCTTGACAAAATCTTTGTTAAAAGTAAATGATGCAATAAAAACAGATTTTTTTTTTCCTATAAATAATCACATTTTGCACTAAGTCACCAAAGATTATTTTAAGATAAAGACGACCAACTGAAATAAAAAGGGGCGGGGGAGTGGAAAATAAAACAAATAAAATAATTCATAATGCAAATACTAACATGATTTCTGTGGCGTACAATTCAGTCTTTTATTTTATTTTGCTGTACAGGTTAGAGGAAAATGTATCTACTTCTATACACGGTTCTATGTAGTTCCTGTCAGTTGACCACTTAGCTGTTGTCCATTATAATAAGCACACTATTATGAACTACCAATGTTTGAGCACACTTGAAAAAAAAAAAGAGAGAAAAAAAAATAATTTGTTTCTGCGTTTAAAAAGAGAAAGCAAATAGTAAAAACAAGCGAGAAGCTAAGTGGTCAACCAAGTTTTAGCTTTTTTTTTTTTTTTTTTATTCATTAATTTTTTTGTATTTTTTTTTTCAAGCATTACATACATGTACAAGTCTAGATAATATAAGTATATATTCATATATACATAATAAGTATGTATATATATATAGCAGTAATGCATTTGTTATATATATATTGACTTTCTTCACAGATATGTCAGAGGCAAAAAAGACAGTTACCAACAAGAAGTCAAAAAGGTTAAAAAAAAGGCAGAAAACAAATCTACTTGTAGAAACCATTTTAAATGCACTTTTCACTATTTTTTTTTTTTAAATATTTTTTCCATTTTTATTATTTTTTTATTTTTTCCCTTTTTTTTAATCTTTAAAAAAACGTTTATTAAGATATTTTATCACCTACTACTGGGAGAGGATAACACTCATTTAAAATAGGAATAGTACCCATTGCTACCATTTGAACTTCCTATACTCAGCTCTTGCAGGAGAGACAGAGGGTCGCTATTCTTTTTCACTTGTTCGGGTCGAACAGCTCGGGGTTTTGGAGGAGCACGAAGGGCGCTCGCATACGACATGGTGGGGGGTTTGTTTAGGTTTGGTGCCCCCTGCGTGGGCTCTGTCGTAGCTTGTGGTGGCGGCTGCTGCTGCTTTTTATTTGACATAAGTGGGGGAAACTGGTGCTGAAGGGAGGTGATGTGTGGATGTGTTGGCTGTGCGGCCGCAGGCTCGACTTTTACCTGCTCGTCTGGCTGACGAAGGACCTTGGAAACTGCCAATAAAATAAAGGCCCGCCATTAAATTAGATATGAACGAAAATGTAGACGTTAGAATAAGCATCTATGACTAAATCAAAATACTCAATTAAAACCAATACCTACCCATAAGGTCCCGATGTTGAGCCAGTGTGCTGGAACCGTTGCATGGAATGTTCTGAAATGGACCGGGACCTCCTCCATTACTGGGCCAAAGGTGGTCATGTGAGGGATAACTGTAGGGGGGATGATGCTGCATTTGTTGATGATCTTGGGGGTCTGCTGGACATGGATGGGCATTATGGGCGTTGGCAGGAGATGATTCATCAGGGTAGCTGGAGGAAATCCGGCGTTGATAAAGTGGCCGACCTGGACCTCTTGGTTCATACTGTGCAAACAGAAACAGCAAGATGAGGTGGTACAAAATAAAACAAGTTACTTATACCTGTACTTGGCTTCAACAGAAATGACACTGGGCTAGAATGATATGCAAATGAATGATATGTAAATATTTTGTCTTGAAAACAAAGTTAAAAAAGTATTTAAAGCAAGATTAATGACTTAAGTAGAGGGTGGTACCAATATTTATTCCGTACTATAAAAATATCCCATGCTAAAAAGGAATAACGCCTCAGGTAACCACGTGCACAAAACCTCTTGCTCAGGGTTTCAAATTTCCTACCCATAACTCCACCCACTCATCATGTGACCAGAAGTCTAACCTTAATGACCAATGAGGTAAACTCTCAAGGACCCATCCCCCACGATGGACGTGCATTACTTTCATCAGATCAGTTACCGTATTTTGCGCCTCGTGCACAGATCTGTGCATTTGTTCAGCGATAATGGAAAACGCATGGAGAATTTCTTATGACGCAGCTTTCAAGTTAAAAGTGATCGATCTGGCTGTCAAAGAAGAAAACAAATGTTGAGCGTGAGACGGAGACAGTGTGTGATGTTTTTCTGAGCCTCCAAGAGGCTCATGTCAATTTTACTTCAAAGCAGTCAAGTCTGCCATATATTTTAATAAAAGTTTTTTAATTTGTTCTGTGTACAGTAAATGTGTTTAAATACTGGTATCTCATTTAAGTTCACATCCGAGCACAGAGCGGAGATGACAAATGGGAGGGGCTCTCCCCTTCCTCCTCGTTGTGGGTTCCCCTGAGCAGAAATTACGTTAAATTTATTTAGAAAGTACATTTGAAACAGAAGATGTTACAAGTGTTTAACAATAAAAATCAATGGTACTAATTTAATGAATATTTACCATATTTTACCGGTACTATGTGACTGCCGGTCACATGACCTTGATAAGACTTGTGGGTAAAACTTACCGGGATATAATTTTTAAATAATTTCGATTACATAGGTGTTTGGCACTGTTCTGTCCAGTGATTATGCTTAGATAGTTATTGTGTTCATTCTGTAGGTTGAATGGTTTTAACCATGAGTCAGACAGCGAAGCATCATGAAGATTTATGACCATCACCAAGCCATAGTCCACATGTGTCAGACTCGAGGCCTGCGGGCCAGATGTGGCCCGCCATGTCATTTTATGTGGCCCGCGAGAGGTGAAAAGTGTCTAAAAATAAATACGAGCGTGATTTGACCAAAAACTACATTTCCCACAATGCCTTTCGACTACGGTAGCCCCACAATGCCTTTCGACTACGGTAGCCGCGGCAGTGTTTCCACATCCCAAAATGTCCTGAAAGAGAAAAGTTGCTGCAGACGGAAGACTGTTTCAAGAAAGATGGGAAGGCGAATACTTGTCTGTGCTTCAAGGAGAAAGACTGGTATGTCTTTTGTGTTACGAGGCGGTGTCGGTTGTGAAAGAGTACAACCTGCGTCGATATTTTGACACCAAACACGGAGCTAAGTATGCTAAAGCTAGCCTTCAAGAAAAGCAACACAAACTGCGGTCGCTAATTTTTATTAGAGGCGTAAAGTCGGACCTCTCTATCACTGAGGAGCTTTTGGATGTAGCTGCAATGCATGGGACCACGACGGGACTTTGCTGTGTTGTGCGACATAACCGACCATCTCGCCCAGCTGAATCAGAAGCTGCAGGGATGCAAACATCACGCAGATGTCCAACACGATCACGGCTTTCCAGAATAAATTGGACTTATGGATGTGGCAAGTGAAACAGGACAATCTTGTCCACTTTCCTGTTTGTCAGGTTAGCATTTTTTTTTAAACAATTAAAATATAATAAAATGTAATTCAACAAAGAAGAAGAACATTTAAACTGTGTGCAATTTAATGATTGTGCTTGCATTTTGTTTTGTGTTTATCATTTTCAGAACATGATCAATCGTAGAGAGAGAATCCACTTGTGTGTTCCAGGCAGCATCTCCTCATCAAAGACTACCGGTAACCAAAAAACTTGAGTAATATAGTTGTGAACTGAGTCAACCTTTATTTTGGTATTTTTAGTTGATTACATATTATTTATGTGTAGCTGCTGTTGTAATTATTTAATGTTTGCAGGGTGTGTATGCACACAAATTGTTGTCATCAAACCATCAGTTGGATGCAAGGCTGTGTGTAGCCTTTTTTTGTAAAATGCTACATGTGTCATACATGTTCTTTGCAGCTCAGTTTTATGTTTTCTTTATTAACTTGGACAGTTTGATCCTTCATTAATGGAGTTATGTGGGTTTTCATAAGCTGACAAAATTTAAAAGGATTTATGTTAGAGCAAAAAGCAAACAGATGTTTTCTATGCAACTGTAATTGTCACTTGAATAAGTTATAATAAATAATGAGTTATTTAACATTAAGGAGTACCGTAGTTACATTTATTTTACATTACATTCGATTACGTTTAGTTACATTTATAAGTTACATCTGGCCCTCCAAGGACAGCCATTTTGCTGATGTGGCCCTCGGTGAAAATGAGTTTGACACCCCTGCATGATCCGCTGGCTGATTCTTGTACTACAACAAGAGATGCACATAATGCCAAGAGCTAGGTACAGATTCTGATAATGAACGGTGGATACCCGCAGCTTAAAAGCAATGGGTTTTATATATGTACAGCTACTTTCCAATTCCTTCATAGATGACCATTTAAAAAATAAATAAATAAATAATGATGGCTTAGAAGAAACAGAAAATGTGTGCATTTAGAATTCCATTTTTAATAAATTACACTGTAAGCTAAACAAATGAGTCCTTACCTCATCTACATTGTGAAGGGCTGTGGCAGCTGATGTTCTGGGGGACAGTGGGTGGTAGGACTCAGAGCCTGGACCTTGATTTTGTTGTTGATGCTGCTGCTGTTGTTGTTGTTGTTGTTGTTGTTGCTGCTGCTGTTGATGATGATGCTGCTGCTGCTGTTGTTGTTGTTGCTGTTGTTGCTGCTGCTGTTGTTGCTGCTGCTGGTGAAGTTGCATTAGCACTTGCTCCTGCCTGCTTGGGTGAGCCATGATGGGTAGTCCATAAAGAAGGCCATGACCCTGGTTCCCCAACAGGTGATTCTGTTGAGATGTAGATGAACCTCCACTTTGGGACCATTGGGCTTCTTGCAAAAGGTATTTGACCTGGGAGGATGGGGGGCTGCCAGAGTGAGCTGGTGGCTGATTTGGGTAACTAGCTGTGTTGTATACAGTGTTACCCGGGTGTTGTTGCTGCAAAGCTTGATTGTTGAGAAAGTTGTCGTTAAGGAGATTGCGAACTGTGTCATGGGAGTAAAGTCCTGAAGGAAAAGGGCCGGTGTGATTGGAAATGGCAGGTAAGGAGGATGAGGGGTCATCTGAGGCCCGGGTCTGGGACTGTCGGTACTGGAGGAGACGGGATTGAGGTGGGGGTTGCATCTCTGCTGTATCCCTAGGTTCCTGATGATCCTGTGGGGGTATCTCTCTCAAGAGGCCTGGGTACCTTGGAAGTAAGAAAACAAAATAGTACATCCAATTCAAGATGGAGTCATATTTTAAAGCCAATTTAATGAATTAGAAAGAAAACATTCAACACAAAAATACAAGGGTATCTATAACTAAAGAAAACAAGTCACAATGTAAATCTGATTTTAATCTTATGTTCTGATCAGTGTTGACCAAAAACATTCAAAGTGACATTGTAGTTTCAAAGTTTGATAATGAAATCATTGTAACTCCTTGATTAGTACCAGACTAAAAATCAAATCTAACCTGTTGAAATTTGGGCCAGCAGAGGCAGAAGGAACAGATTCATCATCCATATTGGCACTGTGCCCCCAGGTAGCTGCTCGAAGCAGTTGATGGGGAAATCGAGCCATGCCAGATTGTGCGAGGTGGGCGAGCTGTTGGGGCACAGGAAAGGCAACATTGCCCTGGAGGAAAGGGCGTGCTGCTTCTCCCCACGGACCGAGTCTGGCTGCTTGCTGCTGATGGCTCAGGGCTTCTAGAGCCAAGGGATTCTGGAGATCTGAAAATAAAAAAAGTAGGATTAGCCAATGACAGCACTTTACGTTTTACAATCTCAAAGTGCTACAATATAAAATATCTAGAGAGAATAAAACATGGTGTAGTGGCAGGGGAACCGACTTGGGACCCGAAGGACCCAGGTTCGAACCCCAGTCACGGCATAACTTGTGGTGTGTTTGAGCAGCACATCTCATCCCAATTGCTCCCCGGCGCGCTTTCTATAGCTGCCCACTGCCCCACCTGGTGGTGATTGGGTTAAATGCAGAGTCAAATTTCGTCTTGTATGGAAACATACACAGATGACAAAAATGTGACATTATTATTATTATTAACATGGACTGAAAAAAAAAAGGACTTCTACAATAGTGATTGCTAATAATGTCACAAAGTGCCACTGGAAAAATCCAAACTATTTTTTTTAAGACTTGTGCTTTGGTGCACAAAAGGGGATGCTCTTTTATTTTGTTCATTTTCTACTGCATTCAAAACCATCTGTGCTGACACCTGGACCCTTTCTTTAATTTATTTTATTTCATCTCAGTGGTATTTTTTATTTATTTGAAGAGAGATGAGGCCTTTAACCTACTGCAGTTCAAACAAATTTAAGTTGATAAAAGTGGTTTACGGTTTATATTTGTTAACAGTTGATTGTGGAATTATAATTATAAAAAATAAAACCTTGCATACAAAGTTGTATTTGTCAAGTTTCCTAAAGAACATTGGTATAGAATTTTTTTTTATCGGCGGTCAGAGCTATTCAAGAAATCAGGTATTGGTTTCTGCCCAGACAAAACGGAATCAGTGCATCTCTAAAACAAAGATAATACAACAATGAGTTTTAAACTCACCCAAACTGTCTCCATCTGGTCCATCTTCCCCAAAGTTGTTGACTCTGTGAGGCTGCTGTGGCAGGCCCGAGTGGTGGCCCCCTGCATGACCCATTTGAGTCCTAATCGAGCTGTTCATCTCATCCACCCCACCAGACTCTGTCCCATCCGCAGTGGGTGATTGGACAGGTCTATGAGGTGGTATGGAGCCACTGAAGAAGGAAGCATGGTTCCCACCAGTGAAGGCAGAGCTGAGCTGTTGACTCTGTTGGGCCATTCCTGGGTGTTGAGGCGGGTTGACCCGATAGGGAAGTCTAGGTACTGGATACTGTTGAGGGAAGCTTCTTCCACCAGTAGGATGTGAAGGAAAAGCAGTACTGGGTGGAGCCAGGTGGTAGTTGAGGGATCTTTGGGGAGCTGGAGGGTCTTTTCGATGAAGTAGAGTGTTGGGAAATCCAACTACCGGTAGTCCTTCTGTCTGTGGATCTAAGCTTCGAATTTGGCCTGTGTCTAAATCCCCCTGCACAATAAATACACCACATTAAATTTCACATGTATTATACTTTGGCCATAATAATCCAATCAGATCTTTTAGACAATAAAAAAAAAACACCTAAAGGTGAACGTGCATGTAAAAACTTGCCTGTTTTTCTCTTAAGTCTGTGTTTTTTCTTTCTGGAGTTTGTAAACGTGTTTGTTCAGACTTTGGACATCCTTCTACTTTACCTAAAAAACACCAGTGAAACGCATCTTCAAAATAGGCGACTCACTATATTCATTTGTTAGTGTAGCAGATAACTTGATATTGTACTACAACTAAAGACACACCGTTTCTGATGGGGTCAGCCTGTAGTTCCTTCTCTGGGCTGGGCTGGCCCATTCCGAGAGGAGAGGGGTGTCCCACCCCACTGTAGGGAACAGGGGAGCCTCGGTTCTGTGGCTGTAACAGGTTTATGTTGTAGGCTACAGCTGCTTGGTGGCTCACGATGCGAGGATCCACCGCAAAGCGGTTCTGGTAACTTGGCCAGGGCAACTTAGAACAAGAACAAATTGCAAACATTTCTCTGTTATTCAACACACAGAGGAAGAGCCACTATTATTTTATACAGGCTCATCTTGTAATGTAATAACTGAAGCAGGAAACTTACCGGTACTGGCAGAGGCATGGACATGACCATGTTTCCCCCATAAACAGCTGGAACATAGAGAATACTTGTGCCTGTATGAGGATCGATCCTCTGCACAGGGCTGGGTGACTTCCCCATCCCAGCTGATGTCCCACCCAAAGGTGGTGTGAATCTCTGAATAGGGTTTCCCATCAACACGGCAGGGTTAGACTGAACTGCAAGACAAAGGGACAGGGCATTATAATTAATTACAACTTTGACTAAGCAAACAAAATTACATACTGGTAGTTAGCAACAACTGCAGAGTTGTTCTGCTTCAAATGCAGTTAAATGAACAGACTAATGTAGCTTTGTTTGTTGTTGGTTTACTACGAGCATGTTAACTATATACAGGCAACGATTTTCAGCAAAGAAAAGAGAAATAAAAAAGAAAAACCTACATTAACATAAAAATGTGCACAAGTATCTGCAGTACCTCTTGATGCTTTGGAACAAGTATGCTTTAATGTGTGCTTTCTCTCAAGTCTCTCGTCCACTATAATATACAATATGCTACACAAAATATGCTTTCTTACAATATACAGTTGTCAGCTGCTGATGCAAACTTATTGTCTTTTCCTAGAATATTCTGTTAGCTGCTTTGCTCTGGTGGCATCAACAGCCTCAGGCCTTGATGCATCCATCTGTCTGCATCAAAGAGCCTATGCAGTGCTCATTTAGAGGAAGATCATCACATTGCATGTATATAGTTGTTTATTTCCTTTACCTACAATACTTAACCAAATATAACAAATCAAAGTACAGTACTATATAAAACACATTTAATTTTTCCTTTGGTTCTACTCTTGTTCAGAGACCAAAGCAAGATGAAAAACTCTGGAATTTATTGGCAAGAGGAAACAAAAGAATAAACAGTTTGGTACCTTCAGATATTTTAACAATCAACAGCAGTAAAGATGGGCTTTAGCTTTAGGTTACACTTACCATATCCTTCAGGTGGGAGGTGCTCAGTGTGGTTTGCATGCTTCCCCTGTAACACAAAGACTTTTGAAACTACAGTACTTCTGAAAGGGCTGCTACATGACGGCAGTTACAATAATCACATCTAAAATCTTCTGACAGAATTACAGCACAAGATGGAAGAAATAAAATAATTAACAAACAGGTTAAAGACAAAACTTAATGCATTTTAAGTTCTAGAAATAGAACATCTGAATGCATTTAAGACTTTTAGGGCATACATTTGAGAATAATATGATTAAGACTGGCTTTTTCAGACTCCACAGAAAATCTGAAATCAGTTACCATATCATGCATGTTGTTTAATTTCTATGCAAAGTAAAGCCATCCATAATTTTCACTGATAAAGACCGTCTGTCATCTACAATAATACAACAAGAACAACAACGACAACAGCAACTGCAGCAGCAGCTACTACCACCACCACCACGACTACTACTACTACTACTACTACTGCCAGTACTACTACTACTACTACTACCAGTACTACTACTACCAATACTACTACCAACACTACTACTACCAATACTACTACCAACACTACCAATACTACTACAGCCACTACTTCTACTACTACTACTACTACTACCACCACTACTTTTATCACTACTGCCACTACTACTATTATCACCACCACTACTACAACTACTGCTACTTCTACTGCAACTAATAATAATAGTATTATTAGTATTATTAATAACAATAATAACAATGATAAAAAGACTACAGTGAAATTAGTAAATGAACAGATTATAAAATGTATGTAAATATTCTGTAGTTACAAGAACAACTTTTAAAATGAGGTTAAACTAGTTAATAATTCCTCAGAGTTCAAACTACTTAGTGTAAAAAAAAAAAGAATTAACTTCTGATTATTCCTACAACTCATAACAAAACAACTATAAAAACATTGAATTGTCAGATCAATGGAAGAGGAAAAGTGGCACAGCGCAACATTTTTTCCCCTCATTTCTGACTTATCTTAGAAATCTACGAAAAAAGCCAGAATTCTCTGTGGCCATGATCCTCTTCCAGTCAGATCAGAGAGCACTATTAATTTTTTTTAAACTATAAAAGGAAAACTAAGATATGTTCACTAGTTACCTATCCTAAGTTCTGCTTTATGTCATATAATTTAAACAGGTGAAATCTTTAATTTTAAATGCACAACACTCATGAAATGGCATTATTAAATTTATTCATCAAAAATGCCACAGTGAGGAATTCACAAAGAGATGGTGCAAGATTGTTTATAATTTAGAGAATAACATTAAATTTGATATGCATGAATAACTGCACCATGTGCCGATTCAAACCATAAACTTCACAGTTTTCCTCCTGGTACCTTCATGTCTGTGTGCTGCATGGTGTAAAGTGAGGAGAGAACAGAGCGGAAGTGCATGTTTATCTCTACAGCTGGCTGGCGGAGCTTGGGCTCATTAGGCCCAGTGGGTGATGGCAGCAGGTTGGCAGCTCTGCTGATTTGGTTAACCTTTACCTCAAGGCAGGCAGGATAGACAGACACACAAAGACAATTTAAATGGAGCTAAATAATTTAATAAAAGGCCCTTCTACTACACGAACAATGCTAATTTTCTTTTTTTATGTTTTATGGGGCAGAAACTGGTAATCATAAAACAATTTCCTGTAGTGAAAATTAAAGTGAGTCTGTTTAATAGCTTTGTTTTTTATTTCCACCTTCTCAAGGACTTTTTTTTTTTTTTTGCTTTTCAAAAAACAAGAAGCACTTATTTATGATAATTTGTTTACCATTTCAGCAAACCACTGAGGCGTTATCTTGACATATAAAATCATCTGACATTTTGGACTTTTTTTTTAACTAATAGATCCCGTTTTTGTTTTAGACAAACTTGTCCCATTACGCAGCTGGATGTCTCAGATTCTGCACTGTGCACTGTCTGAGGTTGAACATCTTAAGTCTTTCTTTGCCTGCTCTGAGAAATATTTTTCCAACCACTGAGCTCTGAAAAATCTCCACATAAAGAATAAATAAAATAAAGGTTGAGTTGCCATGCCAACCAGCTACTCTATGTCAAACTGATGCTTTAATCTACAATTTTATCTTATTAGGTTTGATATTTATTGTTTTTACTTTACAATATTAAGGTAGTATGTTTTTGTTCTGTTCCTTTAGAAATGTAATAAACATTAAAAATAAATTCTTGCCACAGTGCCACAGTTCCTAACTCATAACTTACCTTAGGAGGAGACTGCTGCTGTGGACCCTGCTTGTTAGAGGCAGGCTGCATATGTTGTGGATGAGGGTGATGATGAGGATGGAGGACCTGTGAAGAAGACTGATGTCCTTGCAGAGGTCTGAGTGCACGGGGGATGAACTCTGGTGCCAACGGGTTGAGAACGTACGTCTTCTTGAGCTCCAGGGCCTCCAGCTGAGCCTTGATCTGCTCAAAGGTGATGCCATGTAGGCTCGAGTTCTCATGACAAATGGAAATAAAGTGCTCCCAGAACTTTCTGAAAATGGACAAAAGCAGGAAACATGAGATAAAATGTTTTCTTGTGTCTACTCTCTTTTTGAATAACACAAATGATACCTATTGTGTCTTTCCTTTTTCCATATCTGATTGTGGTGGCGCGGTTTTTATACTGCTGCGACTTCGTGCGCTCGTCCCTATCCTTATCCTATGATGAATGTGCGTAATCATTAACGTTGTCTTTGTGCCCCGGTGCAATGTCAAGGTCAATAAAGATATATTCTATTCTATTCTACTATGGGAGCCAAATTAAAACAAAAATCCAAACTACAAAACCTTTAAGTGTTCCAAAAAAATACCCCACCACCCCACACCCAAAAAAAAAAAGCTTCTTTTTTGAACTATTCAAAAAAGAAGCTTTGTTCTTTCATGTTTTTTTTTTTTCAAAACTTGTTCTTCTTGTTAAACTGATGTACAGCACAGAACTAGAAGAAAAAAATCTTCCGATTAACCTTTACGTGCACACAAACTTCCCTTACCTACTTTTCACTGACTCGGTTTTAACATTAAATTGAGCTTTGCTGCTGAACTAGACCTTTCATGTCAAGACACTTGGATGAACAGTGCATCAATGTCCAGTCAAACAACAACACTGGTCTGTGATCAGCAGGCTGACATTTACAATCAGGCCGTCAGTGAAATCCTTGAAGTGTTGACTAGTACAGGTATTGACAAAATCCAGTCATTATAAAGATACTTGTGGAGGTGGGTTAAATTGATTCATACAAAAACGAGAGATTGATTGCAACATACGCATAGCTATATGGCATTCTATGATTTCTCATAGGGCTGGGAGATTTCTCAATATTTTAAATACTGAGATATTTTCATATGCAATATAAGATGGGACAAAAATCATGTTATCATATCTATGATATTTATATGATAGATATGATATTAATGTATAAAAGGAATTTTTTTTTTTAATTTATGTAAACAAAATGTATGTTGCAAAAATTCTAGTAAGTTTACAAACAAATGTTTTAAATACCTGCAGCGTCCAACAGAACACAGTGCTATAGGGTCTCCTACAACTGCAACCAGTGACTGGGCTCTTGTGATGGCTGTGTTGAGCAGCTTGTAGTTGGACA
>JBBPBX010064205.1:0-10821 GCA_038048925.1 Garcialebias charrua | reverse complement strand
GGTAGACGTATAAAATCAAAGACAGGAACAGATCTGCATTGGTTTTTGCCAGGATTCCAACAGATTCTGAAAACCATTCAATACCTGGAAACTAGGTAGTGGCAATGGCAAGAAACTAGGCAATTGGTTTTATTTCATTTATTTTATTGCAGTTTCACTGAGATCTGAGTGTTTGTTACCAAGTGTTACCGCAACCTTTTAAGAGGCTAATTCTGAAAATAGCAGCCTACTTTTGTGTGAACTGCTTGTAAAATGTATTCTAGGCCATGCTCATTATTTCATTGTTTACTTTCACCTATGTCGTATCTGCGTGTTCAAAATTCAAGTGACAAGAATGCACACCTCTGTGGCTCACACAAGAAGACTCAGAACCATTGCAAATGTTTTGAGATTTTTGGGATATTCCCTCTCAAACGCTGTTTACCAACTAGTGGCCAACAGTTGCATGCCAGCACAATACTGCCTAAAAGGAGGCTATGAACAAGTGGTTGTATCCAAAACAGATAGAGAACACATGCTCAAACTTTGAAAAAGTCCATGGAGGGAATCTCATGAGGGGTGATGTTTATACTCTTGGCAGCTATGGTAGAGGCCATGCTCTAGAGGAGGACCATCTAAGCATGCTTTCCAGGAGCCAGAAGTACAGTTCTATTACTGCCCTCTTCTTTCTCTTGTTACCTTTTCCACCAGCCACACAGACTCTCTCTCACAAAACTCACCAACATTGTTTCTGCTTTATTTTGTGGTGCATGATTGACTCTGCCTATATATTTGTTGCAAATCAAGAGTCCAACCACTATTGACAGTGCTGCTGGTCCTTTGGGAGCTCCTCACACATCACACAAGGAGCTAACAGAGCAGGCAGCTCAGCTATGGTATTTCTACACTGTCTGGATCTCAATATGTGAGTGGCTGGGTTGTAAATCTCTCTAGATATACAAGGGGCTCAAAGATTTCTAGGAAGGCTGCAAATGTGTAAATGACAGCTCTTGGTGGATTTGGGCTACATGTAGCCTGTCATCCATTTCAAACTGGTTCACCTTGCGGATCCACCAAATGCATCTTGAATAGAAACAATATTCTATTTGCCAGGTAGCATTATGTTGAGAGGTAAGAAACATCAAATGACGATTGTGGATAGGTCCGGCTATAGGCATTCTCTTTCATTTGGGCTCCTGAATGTCCATGGGAGTACATGAAGGTGGAGCAGGGTGAGCTTCCTCACAAAACTCCTTCAGTTCTAGCACATATTATTTTATTCCTGTGTAGTCCTGCAGCAATACTTTTTGTTTAGCCTTCAACCAAGTGATGGAAATTTATATATGGATAGTGTGCCCTGGAATAGTGGTTGCATATCCAACTGTTTAAGTGTCCCAAGTCAGATTGTGGGAAGATGCGGTGATTTGAGGTATTTGCTCAGCTGGAGAAGATGTAGGGGTAGAACTTCAGGGAGATGCATTGGTGGGGAAAAAAAAACAACTTTGCAAACTATGACCCTGTTTTCTTTCTTTCTGAGAATTAGTGTGCTGACATTGGAGAGAATGCCCACATAGAATAGAATAGAATAGAAACAACCTTTATTGTCCCTCAATACATGGTTGAAGCAGTAGAAAAAATGTTTTTAACTATGTGTGTGTGTGTTACAAATCTTGTGAAAGAAAAAAAAAAACTTTTTATTTGCATTCCAACACTGTGTGTGAACTCACAGTTTGTAAGGCTTGAAAATAAATACTGAGTGCCTGACAACTCCTGCATGCTTATGTTGGGCTGTAATACATGCATGTTAAGTAACTAGGGTTTTAAAAAGCAAGTCATGGACAGATGTCCAACACTGTATGCAAATTGTACATATAAAGATCAGTTAAAATCTGAGTTTATCTAGCAAATATTCTAGAGAACTTGTATTATCTTATTGTGCCAGCATCTGCAAAACACTTGTGTACAGTGAAAATGTAGAAATTAAGTTTGGCCTACATTAAAAAAGCAGACTTTTATAAAAAGTTAACACAGCTTTGTGTAAATTGTCCTTGATTATAATATTGTGAGACACTGAGCACAAGGCTAATGTTATAGAGTTTTAAATAGAATGAGTTTTCTGAAGCTATGAATAAAATGCTAATTATTGCATCTGGGATGTACTGTAAAGAGCTATGGGGGCCACACTGGCTGTCTCATCTAATGAGAGAACAGAGAGGCACAGCGTGGCATGAGAAAGATCAAAAATTCATGGGAGGATGCAACAGAACTTGGTTGGCTGGTCTTCCACCACCACCACCACCACCACAAAAAAAAATAAAAAATTACTGTTTCACCTATATATGTTTGGTTCAAGGTTATGTTCAACCTTCAGTACTGCAGAATTCTCGTATTCTTATTTTAAAGTCTCAGCAATCAGAAATGAGTTTAGAAATACAGTGTCCTGCATTAGTCTTAATGTTCTGGCATTTATGAGAGAGTTCATGACATCACAGTCAATTAAAAAAACCTAATGACGTTAAAGAAATACAGTAGTTCCATTCATTGCAGTTTAGTTTATAGAAGTCATCCCACGGCACTATTTAGTTACAGCAGTGACAAGTTTCTTCACTTCTAGTTAATTGATACTTTGAGGTTATTTAATGCATTGATTTAGGAATGTTATACAGAAGCATGTTACACTGTAAAGTGAAGCATGTCAGTGGTAATAATTCAATTGTTTATTTATATAGCGCCAAGTCACAACGGAAGTCCTTTCAAGGCACTGAACAGACATAATCATATCTAAAAAGTAATTAACAGAAATATTCATATATAAAATAAAAATTAAACACTCTGAGGAGCAGACTGTTTTGAATTTAACTCGACACAGAAATTTCATAATAAAGCTTAAGAACAACAAAAAAATCATGTCAGTATTCTAAAATTCCTCAAACCCTTAAAACAATAATTCCAAACTAACCTAAAAGCTCTGTGTTTCTGAAACAAATTTAAAAAATCACAAACATACGGTATGTGACTTTAGGTGTCCAAAAGTGAGTGCTTTCTTCAAACATTTTGTTTTTGAACAACAGTGTAATAGACACATTTACAACAAAGAAAACAGTTTCAAATAAGTCACTGTAAGTCATATTTTTGCATCTAAATATTTTCAGAAAAAAAAAAGAGTTTTAATGGGACAGTCTACCTCAATCCCGGGAATTGGATTGTGGAATGGTTTGGAGAATGAAGTTAAAAGTGCCAAGTCAATGTTTACATTTAAGAAAATGATCAAAATTGAATTGTTAAAAAAATGTATATGAAGTAGCTTAATGTGTATTGTATTAGAGTTAGAAAAATTAGAAAGTTTTTCATTGTGTTCTGTTACTTGAAGATTATTATTTTTTAATTGTTTGAAAAAAGGGGCAGATATAATAAGATTTTTTCTTCTTTCTGCTACCTTTAATTTTATATTTTGTATCTTATTGTTAATGGGGTTGTTTTATATTGTATTTTAAAATGAATAAATTTATAAAGAAAGAAAGAAAGAAAATAAATAAATAAAAATATTGAGCAAGCATTAAGGCAACAGTGGAAAAAAAAACTCCCTTATGAGGAAGAAGTCTTTATCAGAACCAGGCTCAGGACAAGCGGCCATCTGCTTCAACCGGCTGGGTTTGAGAGGAACAGAAACACAATGGCAGGACCAGAATCCCTAGTTAAGATAGAAATAATAGCAAATGAAAACTATTCAATTTTAACAAATCATTTAAGGAAATTAGGTAAATGTGTCCTCTAATAGTCTGAGTCTATGGCAGCATAACCAGACAACTCTAATTACTGTATAGGATTTATCAAAAAGGAAAGTCTTAATCCCAGTCTTAAAACTGGACAATGTGTCAGCCTCACGGACAGAAACTGGAAGTTGGTTCCACAAAAGAAGAGCCTGAGAACTGAAAGATCTTCCTCCCATTCTGCTTTTGGAAACTCTAGGAACAGCAAGTAAGCCTGCAATCTGAGAGCGAAGTGCTCTGTTAGGAAAATATGGAACAATAAGATCTCTAATATAAGATGGAGCTAGGTTGTTGAGGGCTTTGGTAAGCATTTTCAACATTAACATCCAGGATGATTCAGGAGAACAATTACATTATTGTGTATACAAATATTATAT
The DNA here is from genome assembly GCA_038048925.1 of Garcialebias charrua. Lineage (NCBI taxonomy): Eukaryota > Metazoa > Chordata > Actinopteri > Cyprinodontiformes > Rivulidae > Garcialebias > Garcialebias charrua. The sequence continues at coordinate 6,695 of JBBPBX010064205.1, read as the reverse complement.
TTGAATAAATCATTTTGTCACCAGCAACAAGTTATCACAAGCCTAATGGTATTTTTGTATTGTAAGTTCCAGCCCGGCCCACGTTGGTCTGATCCAGGTCTTCCCTGGCTCTGCACAGGCTTGTTTGAATTTTCATGTCAGCAAAAATCATCATAGCAAGAATGCTCAAGACTCATGCAATATAATTTTTCACAACACCAAACAATATAAAACATGGAGCTCATGCTATTGTTCAATCTTTCTTTAATTAAAACAAAACAAAACAAAAAAGACAAGAACAGCCCGAGAAAGCTGCAAACTGCTTGAAGAAGCACAAAAAAAATCTTCAGCACCAGTTGGCTTCGATGGAACCCCGGGTCTCTTGGTTCCAAAAATGCAAAAGGGCTATAACAAAGAGTTGCATGTGTTTACCAACCATGCACACTCAAAGTCACTTGTGCAGTCAACTTAGAATGACCAGTCATTCTCGTATGCAACATGAAAGACACAAACTCCACATAAAAAGGCTCTCACAGCCGAGGTTTGAAGAGGAAGTCCTGTGAGGTGACATTATTAACCACTATATCATTGAGCTGCCTTCAGTCTGTGCAGCTTTGGTATAATCAATTTCTTTACAAAGCTAGATGGCAGATAAAAAAAGCAAACGTCTTTTTAGTCGAGAAAAGGCTGTGTCATTTTTTTTGTTTCTTTCAGTGAAGAAGCACTCGCTCGTTTTACAATCTGGAGCATTTGCTCTGACCTCTTTAGGAGCTGCTTACCGTTTCCTGTCATCCCATTTAAATCCAGCCTGTAGCTACAAGTAAAGGACACAGATTGGTATGAATAATGCGTCTTGGCAACCAATGTGGCTCGGAGCCTGGCAAAATGGAGTCATAATTGTGATCTTGTGAGTGTCGTAAAAAGAAAAAAAAAAGTAGTTTGCATGTGTTGTGCAAGTCTCTCCTCACAAACTGATTTACACACTATGTTCACTTAACACTTTCAAACTGAATTCACAATCCTTGNTTGTAAAATCCTATCATTTGATTTGTGACCAAAATGTTTTGCACTACTTTTCAAAAACGTCAGTGAAACGTTGTAAAATCCTATCATTTGATTTGTGACCAAAATGTTTTGCACTACTTTTAAAATGTTTTGCACTACTTTTCTTTGACACAATTTTTGCCACTTAGTGACCTGCTACAGGTTGAGTGTTTCATCATGACCCAGGTTGGGTAAACATTTTAGATTTCCACAAGTGAAAAATAACTTGTGGCTATTTAGGATTTATTCAACATTAACAAAACCTTAATAAAGAATGAATAGTCTTCACTTTAGAAGGGTTCACAAATACACTTAAGTAACTACTAGCAACTGCCTTAATTAATGATGCATTGCAGGATTAATAGATAGTGAATTCAAACATTATTTAACAATTAGTACGCATTTAATACATGTGGTGAAAGCACATTAATTTGAGCATTCACAAATATAGATAGCATAGTTAATTCATGAGTTATTAAGCATGAATAAACATTGAGTACGTAGGTTTTGGAACTCATTATTCTTTATGTATAAAGCGTTAATAAGTGTGTTAATTAATAGTGTATTAAGTGTGAATCATCCTTAATTAATGATGTTTTCAATGTTAATTAAATGTTTATTAATGCTTAAATAAGGCTAAATAAGGTGTAGTTATTATAAAGTGTTACCGTTATTTTTAAAGCAAAAGAGAAAACTGAAATAACAATGAATCCTGACAGAGACACACAGATGTGCGACATTGCAGCAACAACCTGTTGGACTCTTTTCAGCACAAAGTATTGAACAGTTATTCAAAACATTTGTCAAATAATTCACATGAAAAGCACCAACAAATGTCTCCAGAATGGGCCACGCTCAGTTTATCAGTTAAAAACCAGCTTTGTTATGTTGCAAATTCGCAGAAACCACTCGTGCTTCTTTTATCTCCTTTTTTGCACACCAGACTGTGCAAGGACAAATCTCTCTTGCTTACTTTGCTAACCATGTGCTTGGTTTTATTAAGATTTTTTTTTTTAAACAATATAGATTTTTAGAAAATTCTCAGCGAAGCACAAAAATCTGTCACCAAAGTTTCGTTCCTTACCATGGCTAGTGGCACAATGCCACCCAGGTCCTGCGGTGCCAGACGGATGAGGGTTTGCACCTCGCTGGTCAGGGTGCGGGTGAGTGGATACTCCACCTGCCAGGTCACCTCCCTGCTCCCCTGAGTCACCATTAATCCGTTCACCTCCAGGTCTACCTGCAGCACTCGCTGGTATCCCACTGCTTCAACTCTGCAAAGGAGAAAAGGAGAAAATGTTAAAAAGATGGAAGTTTAAACAACAAAAAGAGCAAGAAATGAAAGTAAACTTATGTAACCCTCAGAGATGCCCAACAATAAAAAGCAGCATTGTAAAAGTACCGGTATTGCTCCAAAAGAAAAAAGTAGGGACAGAAAAACAAAAGAGAGACATTCAAACGAAGGAATATCATTCGTAACACTGGTGTTGATTTTTTCCAGTCAAAAGAAAAACATGTACCAACAAGTACTTTATGAAAAGAGAACTGTTCTACTCTGCTCCCTGCAGACTTTGTGCAGGATGTGCTATTTTCCTTGAAATGCAAACAACACACACTTCATCTACGGTCGGATCTGAATCTAATCACGTCACCACTGATATTCATTCGCAGATCCACCTAAAACCATCATGTTGTAAGGCAGGGGAGAAAAAAAAAGCAATTTATTTATTTTTACCCATTGCAATACGGTTTGTCTTTCTCAGAGATTGCCATGGCCACTCAAATAATTTTCTCCCAGCTGATGCAGACGCAAACAAAGCAGAAAAACAGTGAATGCAAAGTAATATCCTCCAAACTTATTTGATTTGCTGAATGCTTGGTTTGTTTTAGCCAATGCCTTTCCCATAGGTGTCAAAGTCAAAACTCAGTGCAATGCCTTTTCCAACAATGAGATACAGATACACAGCGCCTGCTGTCGTAAAAGAAAAAAGAAAAACACTATTCGTACGTGGGAATTTTGAGACTTGCAGAGATATATGTGAGTTATGTTTTAGAGTAAAGAGAAAACAAAAGACAAAAAACATTCAAATTAGAGACATTTAATTTCCTGTGAAAATGCAGTGTGAATGCTTATTGCTTAAGAACTTGCTGAAAACAGCTGGAATTAGCTCAAAACATGCTGAAATATAGCTAAAATGGAAGAACAAGCCTAAGTTAGCAGAAGCAGAAAGAACACATATTTGCTGAACTAGGTTTAAAGGACATGACCCACCATGTTTTCAAATTGCATTGCCATTAATATTTAGTAGTTAATTAAATAATGAAACAGGAGCGTTTATTTATATTGTAGAGAAATAACGCTAAATGTGTTATTTCATGTTTTTTAGCAGTTTTTAGCAGCAGATCCGGGAAAATCCGCCCCTCTCCATATATGGGCATTGACGTCACTGAAGTTTCCGCCTTGAATGCATGCAGTGTTATAACAAGCATGCATCAACGTAGCTTCATTATTGCAGCGGGCGTGTTATATCTTATTAAAAATGATCAGAACAATAAGAACATTTACAAAAAAACCCAGCTGAAATTAGATTTAAAAAAGCTGAAATGTAGCTGAAAAACAGACACAAACTTAAATTACCAAAAGGAAGTGAAAGGAGCTTCAATAAGATCAAAAAAAGGCATTCAATACAAGATTAACTGGACTTTATTTGTTACAGAAAACATTTCGACCTCTATCCAGAGGGCTTTATCAATTCTAGCACCAGCATGAGCTTCAATAAGCTAAAAATATTTAAATAAAAAATGGAATTAGTTCAAAAACCTAAATTTAGCACAAAACAGCCATAGCTGAAATATTAGAAAAAGCTTAACCATCACAATTAGGCTGAAAGGTGCATAAACTGAAATTAGCAGAAGCTGAGAGTAGCAAAGATTACCACAAAAACGTGAATTTATCTAAATAAATACGGTAAATCTGAAATAAGCTAAAATGCTAAAAGAATATATGAAAAGGTGGAACAAGCTTAAGTTAGCAGAAGAAAACAGGAAGAACACTTGTTAGCTGAAAGAAGCAGAAATTAGCATAAAAGTGGAAATTTTCTGAAAAACAGTTAAAAATTAGGAACAAAAAAAACAGCTAAAAATTAGAAAGAAGCTGACACTTTCAGAAGGAAGTGGAGAGAGCTCATTTTTGCTGAATTAGGCTGAAATTTTTTGAAACGAGTGCAAAAATGTGAACTTAACTGAAAAAGTTTAAATTAGCATAAAATCAGTTATATAGTAGCTAAAATAGCAGAAAAAGCTGAAACTTGCAGAAATCAGCTGACAGGAGTATATCAAGCTGAAATTAGCAGAAAGAAATTTGAAGCACAAAAATGTTTTAGTTAGCAGAAAGAAGCTGAAAGGAGCACAAAACAGCTTTAAAAACAGCTGAAATTAGAATAAAATAGCTGATTTTTTATTTTATTTTATTATTTGCACAAGGAAGCTGAAAGAAGCTGAAACAGAACAAAACGTGAAGGGAGCAGTAAAAGGCTGTAAACAGATCTAAAGATGTGAAGGTTGTAAAATAAGCTCAATTCATTTTCTATGAGAAAAATAAAATGGCAAAATGGCTAATTATTATATTTCACCAAGCTAAAGTTGCACCATTACTAAAAGTCATAGCAGGATTGTCCTGAAAAGAGCTGAACATTTCATACATGATTTGTTGAAATAGCTTGAAAACTGTGGGACAACAATCACGCCAAAAACCTACAGAAGAAAAATGGCTCACAATAGTGTGAATGCTTCATAAACAGGCACGCAATAATTGAATAGCTTAAATCAATAAACAAGCAAGAATAAATACAAGAAAAGTTTAGATAATTATCATTCTCTTTATGTTTATATCATAAACTGTGTGCTTTTTTTTTAAGGAAAAAAGTCCAAACTGAGCAAGAGAAAGGCCTTTTTAGGGCAGAGATAAGATCTAAAATTTTCATTAAATATATTTTGGGCAAGCTTGCCTTTAAATCTCCCCCCAGTATGTTCACACTTTAGAAGCTAGCCTCACATCAAAGTGCAGATTTAAAGCTGTGCTGTTAATAAGCAGGACATGAGAGAGCAGTCTTGGAAGCTGAAAGTCTATGCAGATCAGGCGTGGCACAAAAAGGAAGGTTTTAGATTTGTATATGGTAGTCTGCAGGCTCCTCAGATAAATAACGTTATTAACTTACTTTTTATGTACCGGTATGTGAAAGTTTCCATGCAGTGACCTGAGCTGATTTCTGTTGTGACTTGGTGCTATATAAATAAACTGAATTGAATTGAATAGAATTACTTGGCTATGTTGGAAATAATTCTCATCACATGTTGCAAACCAACTAAAACTTGGATGATCACATCAGTATCAATCTGCTCCTGAATGGTGCATTGTAGAAATCCAGAGAAGAGGTCTAGTTGTTTCTAACTCAAACACATCAATAAGAAATGTGCACATTAACTTCATTTTTTCCAACACAACAACATAAATTGTTAAGCGTCACATACTGCACTGGGTTGTAAAAACTACAGTGTTGCAAAAAACAAAGATCACTATAACAAAACTAATATTGACTAGAATGAACGCACGCGTTTTTCTTACACCATGTGATCGCTGAAACATTCTGTAGACACAGAGTTCAAACACAATTTCCAACATAAAAATCTTTAAATTTTGAACAAATTCACAATTTTTGCACACACACACGGTTGCGCATCCGCATGTGGGCAGCACTAAATCCCTGCAGCAGGCTCAGACATTGTACACCAAATAATGTGTGCAAAAATCAACTTCCTGTTATAAAAGTACTAATAACTATGACTTTATTTTTTATTTTTATTTTTTTACGTTCAACTTACATACACGTTTGAGTAACACTTTACAATAATGTGCAAACAATTTGATTAACTACTAGGGAACGCCTCAGGAATGAATCAGGAACTATTAGGTAGTTGAGCAGTACTTACTGGGGAACACACAGCCAAGCCTTGTTAGGGGACTACTGGTTTGTTACCACAAAAACAGAGGAGAAATTATCCATTTGGATTCTGAATAAACTCTGCACCAGCTTGTAATTGTCAAAAACCTGTTTCCTAGTCTTTTCTTATTTTATTGGATTCTTACCACTGATTAGAAATTTCATAATTGTGTACTGCTGTCATCTTAACTATGTCTGACGATCACTGAGTACCAAATCATTGTCTGGATATTAATTAGTTGGTAACACTTTACAAGAAGGCACACAAAATTTCCCAGTAAGTACTGCCAGAGCCATATGCTCTGAGTACTGCTTAACTACCCATTAGCTCCTGATTTGTTCTTCTTTGGTTTCCTTGGTAACTGCCCATTAGTTCTTCATTAGTTCCTCTTTATTTACAAGGTAACTAACCAGCAGTCCCCTAATAAGACTTGGCTGTGTGTTCCGCAGTAAGTACTGGTTAACTACCCATTAGCTCCTGATTTTTTCATGATTCATTCCTGAAGCGTTCCCTAGTAGTTAATCATATTTTGTGTACCTTATTGTAAAGTATTACCCACGTTTGTTGCATGTGTATATTCTTTCTTGTCTTTGTTGCATTTATTCTCATATTTGCAAACCACCTTCCTGAACGTAATTGCACTAAATACAGCGAGAAATGTTTCAAGAACT
>JBBPBX010064203.1:0-20319 GCA_038048925.1 Garcialebias charrua | reverse complement strand
ATATATATATATATATATATATATATATATATATATATATATATATATATATATATATACAGCAAACCCCCTACTTACGACTCCATCGACCTACGAACAACGGGACCTACGAACGTATCATATTTAATAAAAATATGAAATTACTGTATTAAAAAAATAATAATAATTTTTTTTTTTTTGTGTTTAAATGTTCTTAATTTCATGTGTACATCACTTTGTTGCAGCTGTGGTTGTTTTAAAGGCTTTATAAATAATAATTATGATAAAAAAGATCATTTCTGATCATTTTTGAGCAATCTTGGGCAGCATTCATTCAAGCAGGAAGTAGGTCTTCAGTTTACACGGTCACAAATTAATGTAGAACACCGGACGCCATTTTAGGTTCAGTCACTGGGGTCTCCGGTCACAAATTAATGTACAACACCGGACGCCATTTTAGGTTAGCTGCCGGCAGCCGGCCGAAGACTGGTGACCAGGATGGCTTCATATGGATTAATTACGAGCTGGAAACGTCTCTGTGAACTTTGTGGATGTCTCAGGCAGCAGCGGATTTATCGCTGATCGTGCCAGGCCGCCGCGCGAACACCTCCGGCCAGGCTCTGGCCTGGCTAGCTCCAGAAGCTAACACGGGAGCTAACACGGGAGCCGGCCTTTTGAACACTTGTGACCAGGATCGCATCATATGGATTAATTACTAGCTGGAATCGCTCTGTGAGCTCTGTGGACGTCTCAGGCTGGAGCAGGAGCTGCAGATTGATCGCGCCGCCGCTCCAACACCAGCTCATGGCTTGGCTAGCAGAAGCTAGCCAGCTAGCTAACACAGGTCTGGAGCAGCTGCGGTGGCTTGCCGGCCCCCGCGCTGCTCGGCCCGAAAACAATCAACGCATGGCAACCTAAGATGTCGGCTTTGACCATCTCAAAGTAAGAAAATATATTTTTATTTATTCTGTAAATGTGAATAGCAATGTTTAACATTACAGTACACTACTGTACATGCTTAAATGTGTGCGCGCGCTCCGTTAGCATGATAATTTTTTTAAAATAATTTTCACCCCCTAGCTACGGCAGAATCGAGCTGCGAACCGTTCTTAGGTCCCTAACTCGTTCGTACCTCGGGGGTCACCTGTATATAGTTTTGTGATGAAAATTGCATCATTCTGTTTGCAGGGCAGCTTCGCCCATCCCTTCTTGACACAAGGCCTTGGACAAACTTATTCTCACAGGCATATGCTCTGAGGACTGTGTGATTGGTCAAACGTTTGAGGGTGTGTTTGTCAATATGGAAATGCGCTCTGACATTCAGCTGTACAACTCTTCAAACACACTAAATTAGTCAAATGGACACAAACTCCTGGATGGAGATCGTGCAGACATCATGTATGGAAGAGTCTGTCTGCTGAAAAGTGTGGCATTTTCTTTCTTACAGATTTGTGTCCAAATGAAGGATGCAGGGATGGAGTGGAGACTCTGGCAGGAAGAAACCCGCATCATGACGTATACTGCAGCGGGGGGTGGGGGGGGGTCACAGGAGCTCTGTGACTCGAGGACTATGAAAGGTGTGTGTGTGTGTAATGTGTGTATGTGTGTATGTGTGTGTGCACGTGTGTGCGTGCGTGTGTGTGTGTGTGTGTGAAAACAAACGTCCCACAACCATGTGACTGCACGTCAACTGTTCAGTTTCAGATGGAGTGTTCCAGTGTTCAAGAAAATGGGAAGTGTGGCAAATAAATGAAGAACAGAGTTGAGACAGGATGGAGTGGATGGAGAAAAGTTTCAGAAATGATGTGTGACAACGAGTGGCAGCAAAGGTCAAAAGAAAGGTTTACGAGACAGTTGTGAGACTAGCTATGGTGCATGGTTTGGAGACAGACATGGACAAAAAAACAGGAGACAGAACTGCAAGTGGAGCTGAAGATGTTGAGAGGCTCTCTGAAAGTGACCAGTATGGATAAGATTAGGAATGAGATCATCAGAAGTACAGAAAAATTTGAACAAGTGGGAGATAAAGATAGAGACCGAGATGTTTTGGACATGTCCAGAGGAGGGACAGTGGATATACTGTATTGGTAGAAAAATGTTAGAAATACAGCTGCAAGGAAAAAGACAAGAAGGAGATATGTAAAGTATGGATGCAGTTAGAGACAAAATGGAGGTAGTTGGAGTGAGGACAGAGGACAGGGAAGAGGATGCTCCCTGTGGCAACCAGTGAAGAAGAAACAGCTGAATGAAGATGTGTAGCAAAATATTACTGTTAAATTAAAGGAAATTAACAAATTCAGATTTAGCTTGAACTGTTCATACATTTTTTGTGTTTTACAAAAATGAATAGATGCACCCCAAAGATTAGGGCATTAAACCATTTCAAACTTTTTTGGCCAACTAACGATAATGTTGAGAAATCAAATTCCTTTCTGATGACTTGGTGTTTATGGTGCACAGTAGTCTGGGATGTCAAACTACAAGCCAGTTAATTAAAAATGAAAATGTCTTACCCGTCCATTTTTGCAGATGTAGTCAAACAGCTCACCTCCTGATACATACTCCATGACCATGAAGAAATCTGTTGGTGTACTAATCACTTGGTAGCTGGAGCAAGAAAAAGCAAATGTACTGATGTGAATGAGGTCCAGGTCCAGATGACCTGACTGATTATTGTTTGATCTATACCTGGATTAATGAGCATGAACTTCAGTGAACTAATGTGGACTTCCTTCACATTTATTAGTCTTTTTTTACATGCGATCTCTAGTTTATTATTAAATCTCATTCAAGCCTATGAACTCATTTTACGAACTCCCAAGTATACACATAACACATACACAAAATAAAGGCAAGGTTCATTCACGTCACTGAGCATAGGTAAGCTTTTCATAAAAGGTCAGCTTTATTAAATTGAAAGCCAAGTAGCACGAATTATTACTTGTGGGAAATTCTACAATTCATCACAGTCTGTTGCATTTTTGTTGAGCCAAGTGATGCCAGAGAGGCTTAGTGCAGGAAAACAACAACACAAATTACAAGTGTTTTCCTTCCCCCCCAACATGCAAACATACAAAGGTTTTAAGACTATTCATTAAAAACATAAAGCTATTAATTATTTAATGCTGTGTCATTTTCTACAAACATGTTGAATATGTTCTAGACTACCGTGCACTGGTTTGCTTCCATGCCCGATAGCTAAAGTATTTGTTGCTAGGCAGCACTATTTACAAAGTTACGCAGCACTTTTGTAAATGACCTGGGAGCTCCTATCTGCTATCACCTAAGTGTGTGAAAGTATGGACTAATCTTTGCTGCCCCATCCTAAAAATAACACTGAGGTTATTCAGAGACAGAGAAATATAGCGGTTTGACAAAGAGAAAGACACACCATTTAATCGGGCGTGTTGTGCAGGGAAACAACTAGTGGTCCTCGAGGACCAAGACTGGACACCACTGATTTAAAGCTCATTATCTTTGCTTGAGATTTTATATTTATCTCTGTCCAAGCTTGTGTCTGTCTCTGTTGAATGTGTGGGTGAAAGAGGGGGGACATTAGTGTATTTGTGCTCTACCTACAAGGGATTTGTGAGCAAGGTCAGTCCAACAAAGCCAAGTGATCATAAACCTATAAACAATAAATTCCATATAAGGCCTGAAAGCACCAGGAGTCTAAAATAAGATGAAAGAATGTACAGTATTGTATTTCTCCACTTACAGCTTGATGATGTGTGGGTGTCGGAACAGCTTGAGATTCTGAATCTCTCGTTTGATCTTCCCCACAACATCGAGACTGCGGATCTTCTGCCTGTTAAGGATCTTCACAGCCACTTTATGTCCTGTCAACTGATGCTCACCGACTACAACAGCAGAACACACACGGGAAACACACCATACAGATGAGTTATAAGGAAACAAAGAAATTTGTGACAAGGACATCAAAAATGAACAAAAGCTGGTGATTTGCTGCAAAAAAAGAAGAAGTTTTTTGTCTCTTGGCTGCTCACTTCTTCAGGGGGTTGCCACAGCGAACTAATGCCTGGTACCCACTGCCCCGATTTCGGGCGGCTGAAGCGGCCGGTTTACATTCAAAGTCTATGAGGAGACGCGTGGAGTCACGGCGACCACGGAAGCGGCGCGATTCGAGTGATCGAAGCGGCGCGGCGGCAGCCGAAGTTCCCTTCGCGGGCACGCGCGCGTCCAAAGCAACCTAGCCGTCGAGCCGCCGACGTCCCAAATGTTGATCTCTGGAGGCTCGACGCATCCGGCAAACAGTCGGGAGAGCCTCTGCTATCTGATTACACAACCACAACGGGACTTTTTGTGGACTTTTTAAACTTACCGGATCGACCCTCCATGAATTGGAACCAAACTCCGGTAATAAACGTGGCATTTTTACAGTTGCTGCTGTTCTCTCCAGTGTAGATCACCCCAAACATAAAAAAAAAACGTTTTAATCTCATCAAAGACCGTCCGAGGTGCAGTTAACACAACAACTGAACCCGGAAGACGAGCTAGACCCCTCCTCCCTGCTACCCCCTAGTGTACGTCATCAGACGGTCTTCAGTGGTTTGGTGGGACCCTGACAAGCGGCCAAAAGGGGACGGCAGGCGCGTTTCGAGTTGTGCAGTGGGGACCAGGCATCACTCACATGAAGACTTGACAATTGATTTCACACCAGATGCCCTTGAGCTACCACAGCCTTCTGTGTGGCGCAGAGAGCTGCCATCTAGGGTGCCCTGGGGAGCAGATGGTGGGGTTTAAGTGCCTTGCTCAAGGGCCCAGAGTGGGACAAATGAGGGTGGAGGCAGGTGAGTGTTTCACCTTTTCCACTCACATTTTTTTAAAGGTTGTCGGTCCGGGGAGTTGAACCAGTGACCTTCCAATCACAGGCCCACCTTCTCTACCTCTGCACCACCACTCCCCCATGCTTGCAGCAAAGTATGCACTGCATAAAAATTGAATGACTTTTTTTTTTGTTTTGTTGTTGATTGTTCGTTTTTTTCTCTCTGTTATTTCCTCTCGTCTACAGCTGAAACACATTGGGTAATTTGATTATATATATATATATATATATATATATATATATATAATACACAAACTACATCACAAAATGAATAATTCTACTTAATTTTTCCAACTGTAATACGCAAACTACATCACAAAATGAATAATTCTACTTAATTTTTCTAACTGTAATACACAATGTAATGAACTTTAATGCACAATGTGCCTAATCTGTGGCACAATTTTTTTTCCTTCTATTTTGATGCAGCATGTAGATAATGTTCCTAATTTATTGTTTTAATGATTTGTTCTGATTTCTCGTGCGCAGAGGATTTCAACTTGAACCATGATGGCAGCTCATCTTAATTTAAAGTGCGCACTCAAAAAGACAGGGTGAAAAGCACAAGGTCATAACGAGACGTGAAAAACTATCTGGAAAAATAACAGCTTGCTACAGTAAAAACTACACTGTCGCTACATGTTTTGTTTCTCCTGAACTAGCAATCCAAATATGATATTTAACAAACTAGCACAGCTTTAAAACAACAAATGTTCGTTTACTAGTGGGAGCTTTCCGACCCTAATCACAAGACGGGACATAATAACCTATAAATAATTATTTGTTAAAGATAAAATAATAATAATGCGTGTTGTTTTGCTGGTTTGTTGTCTTCCAGGTCATTCCACCTGCTATAGTTGACAACTGCAGCTACCGAAAGCAGCTTCGGTGGAAGAATTTGACTTTGAAGCGGCAAGATTCTCAAATCCCTGCTACGTCAGAAATCCAGGTTGTTTCAACTTCTAAACCGCTGAGTTACGCAAACTGCGTGCTGTCAAGTTAAACAAGGTGCGTTAAAACAGCAGACAGGGACACTAGTTAAGGTTAACTACTCCGTCCGGCAGCCACAAAACGCTCACATTACCTTCAGTGTTATACAAATAAAACGACTTAACTCTTTACTTTGCCGAACGTCCCTACTCCGAGCGTATCGCCGAGGATGTAATGGCCGATTTTGACCCTGCCTTCGTGCTTCTGTTGTTGCCGCTCAGCCATCTTCTCGGTTACGGACGGCAGGGTCCGCTCGGTGGGCGTGCTGCCGGCTGGCAGCCTGTGGGGCACACGGAGGGGCGGGCACTTTAGCTGCGAGAAACCACAACATGGAGCCTCCACGGAGCGGACATGACGGCGGGCAAAACAAAACAAGTACACTTTAAAAAAATACGCACGAAAAGGTTGCGTGCGTCAGGTCCAGTGCACGTGTCGGGATGCATCAACATGAACGTTGCGTGAAAGTGTAAATTCACGCACATTTTTTGACCTGCCGTGAGAATCAATTCAATCAATCAAAACTTTATTTCAGACACAAAAAAGGGCCATAAAAATACACATAAAGATCCATAAAAAACAAATAAAATAAAGTAATAAAAGACAAATAATTCACTGAGTCACAAATAAATGATGGCGCCAATGATTCCACAATCTTGAAGAAAATCTCACTGCACTAAAAGCAGGATTTGATTTGCAATTTTATTATTGCATGACACAGATAATCTGTAATAATAATTTGTCAAAATGAATTTGTTAAAAAATATATATGAAATGACGTAATTGTGTATTGTATTAGTTAGAAAATTAGAAAGAGTTAGTTATTTTGTACTGTTGGTAGAAGATTATTATTGTTTAATCTGATTGTTTGAAAAAAGGGGCAGATATAATAAGATTTATTCTTCTTTCTGCTACCTTTCATTTTTTTATATTTTGTACGTTATCATTTATGGGATTGTCTTGTATTGTGTTTCTTTTGTAAAAAAAAATGAACAAATTTAATAAACATAAACATAATCTACACATGCATTTATACATCAGATTCCTGAGCAAACTGGAATGGAATAGAATGTGCTTACCTCCACGCAAACCTTTTCAGTCCACAGGATCAGACTACTGTACTGTACAAAGTACTGACACGTAACTACATCGACTGTTGTTTGGTTTTCTGAACTAAAGAATATTCAAACATGACTGTTGGAGCTATTTACTCTTTATTATTATTACAGTATTATTATTATTTTTGATTGACAGGATGGAATGTGGGTTGGTCAGCTTTTCTATAAGGGCCTGGTGAGGACCATCATGCATTTGGGTTTGGGGCCTATGGTTTTTACCAGAGCAAGAAGGGTGGTAAAGGTAAAGAAAAGTTTGAAGCTTGTAATTGTTTGTTGAAAGAGGAAAAATAAATCATCAAGAACAATCAACAAGTCTGGACCTTGAACCATCACTTGCCTGCGTCGAGAAACTTGACCCCAGTGCCTTAGTAGTGGCTTCATGGAAACTTTATTGGATGTTTGGTGAAGCAAACAATCGCCACTACAGTGATTTTTGTTTTCATTTGTGGTTTAAATCCAAACAAGGATCTGAACCATATTTAACCTCAAACAGCATCATATCTATGCCTCCAAAGTGATCAAAACAACCAATGTAAAATGTAAAGTTTCGTATATTTTTGTCACATGTAGATGTAAGCACGTGCCTGCGAGGCCCATAGATGAAGGAGCATACTGTATGTGAATTGTGTAAAAGGCATTTCATTCTCACTGAGACGAAAACGATGTCAGATTAGCAAATTAATTCAGAACAACCCATCTCTGACTCCTCAGGTCCACTACACCATCACATACATGTCCATAAATAGCTGCGTAAAGTTGTGCGTCATTGTGGAACAGTGACAGCTGTGCTGCTGCAGGATGACGTCACCAATAGAATAATTGGGAAGCGTGTTTTTGAGGATCACACCGACCAAAGACTGATCAGACACTTCTGTTGTCCCTGAGCCATGCCAGCTGGATGGGGTGACCTGATTTATAAAATCTCCCCACAGCATGGAGGAAATACTTTGTTGATTCTTGGCGACTTGTTTTGTCGCATCAACTAAAGAATAAACTTTTAAACAAGCTCTTTACAGTAATTATTTATCAAACACGTGCGTAAAGTTGGAAATGTCTTAGAAAGGCTGCTGATCTGCTCCCACCGGTTTACTTTATTCAAGAACAAAACCTGTTTACGTGTGTGGCAAAAAAATGTTTACACTTAGCAGCGTCTCTGAAAAGCATTAAATGAAATTCTTCATTTTGCTGCATCTACCGGTAGACATAGTTTTTTTTAACATGCAGAGAGACCAGTAACCCACATGCAAAGGAGGAGTGTCGGTTGGGCATTCCCTCGTGAACTCAGTTCCACGATGATTGGGGATATAAAAGACGTGTGCTTGGATTGGTTTGATTTCACGCATCTGGCTTTATTTGTGCTGCTTTCTTGATTTAAAAGAAAAACTGGTTTAAAAGAGAAACTGGTCATGACCCACATCAAGGCAACCGTCAACATCAAGAGGACCCTCATCAATACGCATACCGCGAGAACCGATCAACAGAGGACGCCATTTCTTCCGTGGTCCACACTGCTCTCACCCACCTGGATCAGAAGGACTCATACGTGCGTCTGCTCTTCGTGGACTTCACATCTGCCTTCAACACCATGATCCCCCAAACTCTGATAGACAAACTATCTACACTTGGACTAAGCCCCTCCATTTGTAACTGGGTACTAGACTTCTTAACAGACAGACCACAGTCCGTGAAGATCCACAACTTCTCCTCCTCCACCATAACCCTCAGCACTGGCTCTCCTCAAGGATGTGTGCTGAGCCCCCTTCTGTTCACTCTGCTCACATATGATTGTACAGCCACACTTCCAGGCTGTCATATTGTTAAGTTTGCAGATGATACAGCGGTGGTGGGATGCATCACAAACAATGATGAGTCCAGCTACAGACAGGAGGTGGAACACCTGGAGAGCTGGTGCAAAGAGAATAATCTTCACATGAATGTGAAGAAGACAAAGGAGATGATTGTGGACTTCAGAAGGAACAAACACACCCACGCCCCACTGAAAATAGGTGGGTCTGCAGTGGAAGTGGTCTCCAGCTACAAATACTTGGGTGTACACATGAATGATAACCTCAGCTGGAGCAACAACACCACCAGCCTGATCAAGAAAGGTCATCAGAGACTCTACTTCCTCAGACGGCTGAGACGTGCTGGTCTGAGCAGCCCAGTTCTCACCTCCTTCTACAGGTGTGCAGTGGAGAGCGTCCTGTGCTCCAGCATCAACGTGTGGCATGGAGGCTGCACAGTTGAAGAGAGGAAAGCTCTGCAGAGAGTGGTGAAGGCTGCACAGAAGTCTGTTGGAGTCAGTCTCCCCACCATCACAGACATTTACACCTCCAGATGCAGGAAAAGAGCCACCTGCATCATGAAAGACCTCACTCACCCAGCACACTCACTCTTTGCCCCACTCCCCTCAGGACGGAGGTTGAGGAGCATCAAATGTAGAACCACTAGACTGAGGAACAGCTTCTACCCTGAGGCTGTTAGACTCATGAATAAATAAAATAAAAAATAAACACTGCAAAATATCACATTGTGCTGATGCTGATCTGTTTTCTTGTTGCTGTGTTCATCTGTGTTCATCTGTGACCATCTGCTCATACAAACTCATGTTCGTGCTGCTGTTTATTTCCACTATATTAGGCTTAGTGTATTACTAGTTGATGTTTTTCTTAGTTAATTCTAGATGTTATTACTGTTTTTCTCTTGCATTTGTTGTGGATGTAACTGGGACCCCGTGTACATAATCTCGTTTTCATCACATGTACCACATGCGGTGCAAATGACAATAAAGACTCTCTGACTCTGACTCTCTTAAGCGTACACCATGTTTCAGTATAAATCTACGCAAGTCATGAGGCCCCTGAAGAGCCTGAGCCACCATTGGCATGATGTTTGTAAACAGACTGTACAGTACAGTAATTATATAGCACTTTTCTATCTTATCAAGATACTCAATCTGTACCCTCATTTACCCATTCATACAGCACTCTACTATATACAGTATAAACAAAGTTTAATCAGTGCTTTATCATATTCATACACCGATGCAACACACATCAGCTGCAATGAAGTGTTCAGTGTCTTGCCGCAGGGACACTTTAGCTCACAGGGGTCACCAACCTTTTTGAAACTGAGAGCTACTTCGTGGGTACAGAGTCATACAAAGGGCACCAGTTTGATAAACTCTTTGGAAATAACAAAGCATGAATTGAAAAAAAATTTATAATAATATTTTTAAGAACACATTTTTAAGATTGACATTTTAAAATATATATAAATACAAAAAAGAATAATATATACATACGGTAAATACAAAAAAAGAATAACAAATGAATAAAAAGAAATTCTAAATGCAGTTAAGTAGTGAGTTGTGCTATTTTTAGAACAGGTCCGAGGGCACCTCAAATGGTCCTTGGGGGCACCGACCCGGGTGCCCACGGGCACCATGTTGGTGACCCCTGCTTTAGCATGTGACTGCTGGTGGAATTGAACCCTTTCAAGTCTTGCATTGGAGGACAACTGCTCCAACCACTCACCCACACCTCCCCAAACAAACTTGTACAAACAAGCAACCCACCAGAGCCTTATGAATTTACTGTACATTGTTTTTTTGTTTGTGTTTAAAGTATGCCAAAACAACACAGTCTGAAAGGCACGAAACAGTGATTCCAAAAACATCCTTCACTCCATGCTGACGCATGACAGCTTCAACTTGTTATAGAAAACTTAAAGGAATTTTTGCCTGTTTCTGTTTTAGTACAGTATTAGCAGTAGAGTAAAAAAAAGTACAATTTTATCCTGTTTAGAAGGCTGATGTATGACTAATATTCTGGGTTTTGATTCATTTGTTACTCGTATAAATAAAGGTTGAATGAATGAATGTCTGTTGTGGTTCATGTCTTAGAAATTACAATAAATTATATTTAAAATCATATTTACATTATCAGTTTGTGTACGTCTTTTTTTTAATCATTTTCCTTAAGTTCCTACTTGTTTTCTTTCTTATTTAAAAATGTGTTTGTTTCTTCGTTTAATAAATGAAAAATAAAAAAACAGAAAACAAACAAAGGTGGATCTTTAAACTTACAGAGACTGAGGTGAGATGCTTGTATGTAACCACTGGATGGCAGTGTAAGTTTGATTTATAAAGCACAAAACAGCTGGATTAGTCTGAGGAATTTCTATCAAGTTGAGAAACAGTTGTGGCTTTTGACTTAAATGCCAAAGTGAAAACTGGGTCATTATATCCTCTGAATTTATTTAAATCACACTTTCTAAGATTCATGTTTAAAGTAAACAAGACAATTAAACTATTAAACATTCCTGTGGGAATGAGTACTCCGGTTTCCTCCCACAGGCCAAAAAAACATGCATGTTGGGGTTTTGGGGAACTAAATTGTCCCTAAGTGAGAGAGTGAATGGTTGTTTGTCACATTTGTCTCTAAGTGTCCCTGTAATGGACTGGAGACTTGTCCAGAGTGTCCCCCGCCTCTCGCACAGTGACTGCTGGATATGGGCACCAGTGACTCATGCAACCCACAAAGATAGAAGTGGTGAAGATAATGGATGATGGATGGGATTATGAAAATATTATAAACTGCAGAAATTGCATTTCCTGTGAAAATGCAGTATGAATGCTTATTGCTGAAGAACTGGCTGAACAATAGCTGAAATTAGCTAAAACATGCTTAAAAGTAGCTGAAATGGAAGAACAAGCCTAAGGTAGCAGAAGAAAGCAGAAAGAACACATATTTGCCGAATATGGTTTTAAAGAGCAGAAATTAGCACAAAAAGTAGTAAATCACCTCAAAAGAAGCTGAAATTAGCAACAACAACAAAATAGTTGAAAAGTAGCCAAAAAGGCAGAATGAAGTCAAAAGTCAAAGTCAACTTTATTGTCAGATCTGCAATATGTACAGTACAGGACATACACAGGACCGAAATTGCGTTTCTCTCAGTCCCTCGGTGCAACAGTAAACATCTAAACATTGAAACACTGAAACATATAATAATAGACATAAGCATAAAATAGTAAAACTAACACTGTCCTGAGTTTTTTGCATAGTGGTATAAGAGTATGAAAATTTACACCAACTCTAAAACTAAAACATTAAACATTTAATGAACATAATATTGTCCTGAGTTGAAGCTGAAATTACCAGAAAGAAGTGGAGAAAGTACAATTGTGCCCAATTAGGCTGAAAGAAAAGGAAATGAGCTTTAAAAAAGTGGACATTACTGTATCTGGGGGAAAAAGCAGACATTAGCCAGAAACAGTTGAATAGTAGCTAAAAAAGCAGAAAGATTTTTTTAATTACCAGAAGCAAGTAGAAAGAACACATTTGTGCCGAATTAGCATGAAAAATTTAAACGAGAGCCAACAACAAGTAGAATTCGCTGAAAAAGTGTAAATTAGCATAGAAACAGCGAAATAGTAGCTGAAAAGCTGAAAATTGCAAAAATAAGCTGAAAGGAGCATACTGGTAACAAGCTGAAATCAGCAGAAAGGAGTTAGAAGAAGCACATAGATGTTGTAGTTAGCAGAATAAAGCTGAAAGGAGCACAAAACAGCAGAAAAACAGCTGAAAGTAGGTCAACGTATCTGATTTTGTGTGTGTGTGTGTGTGTATGTGTGTAGAAAGAAACATAATTACCATTTATCAGAAGGAAGTGAAGAGAGAGCAATCGTGCCCGATCAGAATTAACGAAGCAGAAATTAGCACAAAAATGTGAAAATTATTTGAACAAAATCAGAAATTTTCCCAAAACAGCTGGGTTTACAAATATGATTAACTTTTGGAGTCAACCCCACTCAAGTTTCCTCAGCTACTCATTTTCAGCTTCATTTCACTTGTCCGTAGTTGGGTCGCAGAGACATCAGGTCCACGAGAGAAACATCCCTCTCCTCAGCAACACTCTCCATCTCCTCCATGTGGACCCTGAGGCATGCTCAGGCCAGATAAGATACACAATCCCTCCAGCAAGTTCTGGGTCTGTACTGGGGTCTTCCCAGTACAGTACAGTAGTACACATCTGGAAAACTTCAAAGGAAGGTGTCAGGAAGCATTCTTATCAGATGCCCAAACCACCTCAACTGACTCCTTTTGATTAGAAGAAGCAGCTCTACACAAAGCTTCTCCCAAGATGACGGAGCTCCTCCCCATATCTTTCAGGCTGCGAACGAAGAACCCTACACAAGAAGTTCTTTTCAGCCTCTTGTATCCAGGATCTCGTTCTTTCAGTCATGCTCCATACCTCAGGTCTGCAGGTGAGGGTTGGAGCAAAGACTGACCAGTAAATCCAGAGCTTTACATTTTGACTCAGCTCTTTGTGCACCACCACAACAGTCTCAAGCAACCCCGTCAACTCTGAGAACAAGCCAAGATGCCAAGATACATAGTTACAGCCAATCAGCTAAATACTCTTAACAAACACAAACATGTCTGTAAATCAGTTTTTTTTATTTACAGAAATTGATTTAAACTTTGATGTGGTAGAGCTGAGACCTGCACACACTCTGAGCACTGATTGCATGACATCCTTAAAGACAACCATCCCACTGAGGCAGGATGGTTGTCTTCTGATCGGAGGGTTGGGGAGTAGATCTCAGGCCCAATATTCTTATCGGTGTATGTGTGAGAATAGATGTTTTCACCCAGCATGACTAGAACGGGGCACTTTTCTCACAGCTGCTATCTTGTATAGCTTACATTCAGTATTCAGTTTCAGAAGAGTTAAACTACCGTATTTTCCGGTGTATAGGTCGCACCTTTTTATATGGCTTCATGCGCGTAGGCAAGGGGGGTTCGGGGGGTTCGAACGAACCGCCCACTTTTAAAGGAGAAGTTGACAGTGCTGAATTGATGTGGCTGGATAGCTCAACTGATAAAGCCTCCGTCTTCAGTCCCAAAGGTCGTGAGATCGAGTCCCGCATGGTACAACATTTTTTTTTTTTTTATTCATTCCAAATTAAAAAAGCACAAGAAAACTATTTACAAAACAGCAAGGAATAAAACAATGCATTAAATGAAAGGAATCAGACGAAGAAAATAATCTTATCTGCCCCTTCTCAAACTATTTTTTTTTTCAAACACTTGATTCAAACAACTAATTTTACATTTGTCTTTTATTGGATAAAAAAAGTAGTTAATATGCGCCTGTGAAGAAAGAAGAATGTGTTAACCACAGGCTGTGGTTAACACATTCTTCTTTTTTTATCCAATAAAAGAGTGTTTGGAAAAAAAATAGTTTGAGAAGGGGCAGATAAGATTATTTTCTTCGTCTGATTCCTTTCATTTAATGCATTGTTTTATTCCTTGCTGTTTTGTAAATAGTTTTCTTGTGCTTTTTTAATTTGGAATGAATTAAAAAAAAAAAAATGTTGTACCATGCGGGACTTGATCTCACGACCTTCGGGACTGAAGGCTGACGCTTTATCAGTTAAGCTATCCAGCCACATCAGTTCAGCTTTGTCAACTTCTCCTTTAAAACGAACCGCCCCCCACAAAATTCTGGCTACGCCCATGGGCTTGTTATCACTTTCGGTGAAACAACATTTTAAATCCAGCACATTTCACACTTACGTTCATTTATTAAGGAAAAGTTCAGCTCAGACATATATTTGCTATAATTTTTATCAAACAAATAATTGATTTTAAGTGTTAATCTTCTTAAAAGCCTTGCTGTGCGCTCCTGCGGCAGACATTTGCAGCAGAGCTAAACGTAGGTGCGACCTATACACCAGTGCGACCTATCTAGGGATTTTTCCCAATCTATTGGTGATAATTGGACAATGCGACCTGTACACAGGTGCGACCTATACACCAGAAAATACTGTACGTCAAACCCAGAAGCAAAATGATAATAATAATAATTTATTTTTAATTTTTTTGCAAACTTGAATTATGTCCACATCACAGAATATATTACCTGTAACTGATAAGAAAGGTTTTCAAACACAGTTTTGGGCATCCTTTGGTGAGTGGTCACAGAACTATAACCAAACATTTTTGTTGCGGTGTTATTGCCAGTGTGGTGTAGTCTACATTTTTGTAGTGGGTATAGAAACCATAGTACACCAGATAGTACACTGTAATCATCAATTTATTTTGACTTTTCAGCATAATTAACATTTCTAAATTTCTCTGAGTGTCCCCTGCCTCTCACATAGTGACTGCTGGAAATGGGCACCAGTGACCCTAGCAACCCAAAAAGGAAGAAGCGGTTAAAAGATACTGAATGGCTGGATGAGTGTTTGTGTGAATGAGAAGCCTTTTAAAGCACATTGCAGAAACAGATGATATATGAGTACAGTATGTTTGGACTGTTTTCCTTCTTCGTTTAATTTTTATTTTAGCCAGAACTGTGGTGGTCAATATACATTCCACCCATCCATCCATTATCTTTACCCACTTCTTCCATTTTGGGTCACGGGGGTCGCTGGTGCCCATGTCCAGCAATCACAGTGTGAGAGGCAGGGTACACCCTGGACAGGTCGCAAGTCTATCACAGGGACACATAGAGACAAAAAAATTCACCCTCTCACTCACACCTAGATACAATTTAGAGTTACCAATCAGTATAGCATGCATGTTTTTGGTCTGTGGGAGAAAACTGGAGTGCCCGGACAAAAATCAAGCATGCACGGAGAGAACATGCCACCTCCACCCTGAAAGGCCCCCGGACCAGGATTTGAACCTTCTCACTGAGAGGCAGCAGCTCCACCAGTTGTCCCACTCTGCTGCTCAATATACATTCCTTTAATATAAAAAAAATTAAAAAAGAAAGAAGCTAATTCATTTTTTTAAATTTATTTATGCCTTTTGTTGAGGTGTGTGTGTGTGTGTGTGTGTGTGTATGGGGGGGGGGGGTTAAACTAAATTTTGCTAAACATATGACAAGGCTCAACTTTTTCCGAATAAAATGAATGCTTGCAGTAAAGCAAAAGTTCCATTGTTAAGTTCAATGGAAAAATCAATGCAGACGTGTGTCCTGTTTTTAGTATTTTACCGTATTTTCTGGAATATAGGTCGCACCCGAATATAGGTCCCATTGTCCAATTATTGCCAAAGAATTGGAAAAATCCATATACTACAGTATAGGTCGCACCTGAATATAGGTCGCACCTACGTCAAAATGTGGACCGTGTTTAGCTCTGCTGCAAATGTCTGCCACAGGAGCGCACAGCAAGGCTTTTAAGAAGATTAACACTTAAAAACAATTATTTGTTTGATAAAAATTATAGCAAATATGTGTCTGAGCTGAACTTTTCTTTAATAAATTAATAATTTTAGCAGGATAAACACCTAAAAATATATTTGTTAGCTGACATTATTGTAAGAGTGTGTCTCAGTTTAATTTTTGTTAATAAATTATTACAAATCAGCTTATTTTATAAAAAGCCATAAATAGGTCGCACCTGAATATAGGTCGCAGGTCACGCAAAAATGATAAAAAGCTGTGACCTATATTCCTATATTCCGGAAAATACGGTACCTTGTTTTATAATGTAGCGTGTATTTAGTTTTATAGCTATCTCTACTTTTATTTTATTTTATATGCACTTTATGGCCGTTTATTGTTGTCTGTATATATACCTTATCTGTGATCAGAAAAAGCGTTCAATACAAAAACAACTCCAGTTGTTTTTGTATTGAACG
Organism: Garcialebias charrua; assembly: GCA_038048925.1. Lineage (NCBI taxonomy): Eukaryota > Metazoa > Chordata > Actinopteri > Cyprinodontiformes > Rivulidae > Garcialebias > Garcialebias charrua. The sequence goes on along the minus strand of JBBPBX010064203.1, from coordinate 3,730 downwards.
CTTTTTCTGACTTGATCATGTCCTGGATGACTGAGAATCTTCACCAGCATACCTTATCTGTGGTTTGTTTAAAACAGGTCTCTCTTGTAAAATGAATCCTCGTGACTCAGTGAGACTAACCTGTATAAATAAAGGTTGAAAGCATAGTAGCCAAGTCCGCTTATTTCAAGTGACATTGGGCGTATTTTTTTCTGGAGGCGCTTATAAATTCAATGAGCCGCTTGTGATGTTTTTTGGGCTTGCATTGGGCGACGAGTCGCTTATTTTGGGCTTGTTTTTTTCTGTCAAACAGTAATGCGAGTGGTAGGTAGTTTGTCACGCACCCAGGGTTGCCAGATCTCCAGACTGAAAAAAGCGGTTGGGTCAGCTCCATGAAAACAAGCCCAAACAAGCGACTCGCTCTTTTAAGAAAAGCCCAAAACCAAGCCCAACTGGCAACCCATCCCATTGTGTAAAAAAAGGCCGTTTTTAAACAGTATAAACATATTTATTATGGCATTACATATAACCAGCAAAATTATATAAGAACGTATTCAGTCTAAAAAATAAAAATACATTTTGCATTTTTATACAGCTGGTTTGTCATGTGTACAAATTAAAAAATTAAAATTGACAGTTGGTTGTGATCCAGTCTTGAAGAGCACGCTCTTTCTCCCAATCTTTATTATATTTTTTTGATATATATGTTGTGTCACTATATGCAAAGTTCAAAAATGATGTCACAATACCTTTAAAATAAATTCAGGAGTACATTTTACATGTAACATATTACACAGATAAGCAGCACATTAGCATGAAACACCACATATGACACACCTCACTACTCGCGTTACAACAAACCCAAATAAGCGACGCAACGCCCACGGTAAGCCCAAAAACCCACCACAAGCGGCTCACTGAATTTATAAGCGACTCCATGAAAAAAGCAAGCCCAATGCCGCTTTAAATTTGTGGACTTGGCAACTATGACGGGGGCCCAGGGGGTTCAGGAAAGAGCGCATAGTTGCCAAGTCCGCTTATTTCAAGCGGCATTGGGCCTGTTTTTCAATGGAGTCGCTTTCAAATTTGATCAGCCGCTTGTGGTGGTTTTTGGGGCTTCTCACGGACATTGAGTCGCTTATTTGTGCTTGTTTTTCAGTCGAGCAGTAATGCGAGTGGTAGGTAGTTTGTCACGCCCCCCTTCCACGTATGTTACGTCAAGGCGGATGTTACGTTCAGGTGCAGTTGGCGCAAGCGACAGTCAGAGCCGGTAAAACTATATAAGCGCGAGCAATTACTGATGAGTCAGCATGAGCAGCATACTGTATAGTGACACAACATATCTTGTATCATTCAACTATGTTAGTTTTTAGCAAACAAAATGATAAATTAATGAAAATTACTTTCAAAGTGAGTTTAAAATTAAAAACCGTGTTTCTTCACGGGACATCCCACTACACGCGAATGCAACTTTGTTCTTTATTCTTTGTCTAGACAAGACAATGCTAATATGAGCTCTAAGTGGGGTAAATATGGAAAAAAATATAATAAAGATTGGGAGAAAGAGCGTGCTCTTCAAGACTGGATCTGACCACGACCACAGATGGGAGAAAAATGCAAAATGTATTTTTATTTTTTAGATTGAATACGTTCTTTAATGTATAATTTTGCTGGTTATATGTAATGCCATAATAAATATGTTTATACTGTTTAAAACAGCCTTTTTTTACACAATGGGATGGGCGGCTTTTTTGGGGGCTTTTTTTTTTTAAATAAAAGTGTGAGTCGCTTGTTTGTGCTTGTTTTGAAGGAGCTGATCGCTTCTTTCGGTCTGGAGATCTGGCAACCCTGATTTAAGAGCGCCCCCGTTTCCGCTCGGTGCGCCCCTGGCCGTAGGGGCCGCACTTCTCAAAAGTTTTCCACCCAGAAAGAAGATCAGACTACCCAGCAGAGGGAAGAGGAGGGCCTTGAAGCTGTCGGGGGTGAGGGGGGGTGGAGAACAGAGAACAGGGGGAGGAAGAAGAGGAGGATCGATATAACCAGAGCGGCTCCGCGGCGCGCAGCTCAATCCTCATAGTTCTTCAAGTGTTTGAACCGAGTCTGACAAACGGAGGAACATTTCATTCCAACCTTTTTAAAAGAAGGTGTACGTGGTCCGCTCAGCATTCCATCTCTAATCAGCAGAACATCCTCATCAACTGCGGCGTTTGAAAGTTTGTTTCCCGGCTAACAGGACTTCTCAGAGCCTGACAACTCCAGCTGCTGCAGGTCCCGAGGCGCTGGAAGTGGACTTCTTCTCAAATGCAATCGTACATGTACGAGAAAGCGATGGCCCAACAGACGAGGAACGGAGGAGCGTCCACGTTAAACAACAACAACGGTGCTGACAGCAGCGGCAAGAAGAAGCTGCTCGTAGTGCTCGACATCTTCTGCCTCCTGCTCGGTAGGTTTACACATCTTTAGATCAACGCATATGCAAAACAGGACAGAGTTTGCTATCAGTGTGTAACAGATGAAAGTGGCACTGCCCGCGCTTCTAAAGAGTGACAATAAAAAGACTTATCGTTGAAAAAGTTCTGCAGATATCTGCAACTGGCTAGACGGCATCCCCTTATCATCCAGCTGTGACGTCAGCCACAGACGCCTGAGCACTGAACCACAATGATACCCTTCCCACTACAAATAAACAAGGTTTTGTCTTGAAATGTGTAATGCATGATTAAAAAGACGTGCAACAGTTAACGTGGGTATAAATGGATGAAGCTAAATGTGTTGTTTGTCTCAGCAGAGGCATCGTGTGTTGTCATCACCAGCATATTGATCATTTCAGTGTCAGGGCGGATCAGCTGGCTGCCAGCATGCCTGTGGGGCACATGCTGCGAAATGTTGGACCCTGACCCTGTTACTGTCCTTAAAATAGCACCCCCCACCTCCCCTCTCTCCTGCCTGCGTGTCCCATTTCCCCATTTCAGGTGACCTTTAACCTCCAGAGGTGCTGTCCAGCTGGAAACATCAGTGGATTTACAGAGACGTGATGTGTGTGTGTGAACTTGTTTGGGGCGTTCAGTGAGTCCCGTTTTGTTATTCTGCGAGCGTCCCATCCAGATTAAATGTGCCACTGCTCCCAGTTCTTTCAGTTCCCGTTGACCCAACTCTCCCCCCTTATTTCCAACTCTCCCTCAATCTCTCAATGCCCCCCTCCCCCATCTTTTTCTGTTTTTAATATAGGATTATTGGAGTTTAGCTTAACTTCTACACATTCTCTCCCAGAAAGCCCTGCAAATCCCCGGCCAGCTCCCCCGCCCAATCACTCCACTTCACATTGCTTTCTCCCCTGACCCCCGCCTCCATCCGGAGGAAACACGTGGTATAATTTCTTAAGCAGGTGTTGTGGCAGGAAAATGCCCTTTTGAACTGGGGGAGACAGAGACCGGGCTTTAGAGGAGCAGGTGGGTGTCACAGTGAAACCAAATAAGTAAATCCCCAGGAATATGACATGGGCTGCACGTTCTACTACTCAGGCTGTTACAAATGGTGCAGATTACTGTAGCTCCATATTCCTCTTCAAACCAGCGTTCATGCAGATCTGCATGACGGATGTAAAGTTTACAGTTTGAAATCTGCTGCATCTTGTTAAAAAGCTCTGGACAGATGAATGAGCAGTTCATGCATTCACATAAACCTAGATGCACTTTGAGCACATGTGGAGTGAATTTCCTTCACAAACCAACTTCCTTTGCTGGACATGCAA
>JBBPBX010064200.1:5540-20320 GCA_038048925.1 Garcialebias charrua | reverse complement strand
TCTTATAATCCACAGCGGTAATTCCATAGCAGTAATTCCACAACGATTAGCTTTGTTGATTGATCAGCACCAATTGTTTTCATAATCAGCATGTAGAGGGGATCCCTCGATTGACGCAGAGGAGGCGGCCCTTGGACGAAGGTTGAAGACCAAGCGTTGGAGCTGCAGGTCCCCACATCGAAGGTTGTTGGCTGGTTGGTTTCCAGTCAGTGCCACTCTGGTTCTATGTGTCATGCAATTATGTGGTTTTTTTAAGGTGGGCTTATGATTGGGATTTTACATTAAGCCTTACCTATATGCACCTGGTATGTAAGCTATCATGGTTTAGATCAGCTACAATTACCAATTAAGGGGTGGATCAATTCTGTAAATTAGATATAGGGATTTGTACCTATAAAATTTTGGAGGGCTTCTGTAACGAAGGCCTCTAATTCCAAACTATTCCTCCATTCATTACTTAGTTTAGGTTAAACTAAAATAAAAATGAAATATAGTTTGATCTAAATGTCTGTTGTCTTTTAGACGAACGACGTAGGATTTGGTATTCCTAATAAATTTTGAAGTCTATGGCGAGACTCATCAAAATGAATAGACAATCTAGAATAGAAACGATCGGATCGGTTCAATTTAGAAATTGTGAGACCAGTGTAGTTTATTGTACCTTGAGTAGCTTTAAACTACATTGACTCTTCGACGATTGAGATTTAACAAAACGAACTGCATGTTGGCATAGTTAAATCCATATCATTCATTAACTAATGTTAATACAAAAACCTTTTTGGCTGGGAGTGTTCAGAACCAAACAATATCTCAACTAATGACAACAGTAATGACTAAACAACAAGGAAACAACGTTTCACTGCTTCGACACACTCTTGTCGTCAGATTCCAGTACGCTACCCACGCTGCCCACTCTGGGTTTCCTGTTGTTTAAGAATTTCGCCTTGGGTGCGCGACTTTTCTTATAATCGTCTAGTTGGGCTTGAAGCGATTGGACTTGGCGGAATAGAATCGCAACTATACCGGCTAGACCGCTAACTACAATGGAAAGCATTACTATCACGACTATGATTAGCGTGTCAGCGCTGGACCATGCGTAAGTGATGGGTGGAAGCGGAGTTCTGGTTTCAGATTTGAGAGTCTTTAGAACCTGGTTTATTTGTTCTACATCGACGATTTTAGTTCCTTCGAATAGGATTTGCTTTACGGTACCGGGGTCTATCTGTAGGCTCATGTTTGCGAGGTACTCAGGGTATTCTAGAGTCGTTTCCCACCGTTCAGGATCGAGATAATAAAGCGTCAGATCACCAATGTGTATGGTTTTTCCTTTTGGGACTCTAATCCACATTGTTTTATCTGGTAGATTCAAATGTCGAATGGACCCGGGGCGATCATAGACCATGACTGCATTTCTGTCGGGAGTGTTGACCAACCACCGCGACCCAATCCTTTCTGCATGGGCAGCAGTGACCAGGTGGCGCGGGGTTATGGTCGTTGAACACTTTGAGTTCTTTAGAATCGGGGTGATTCCGCAAATGCCTGCGGCATGATTCCACATAAAAGGTCTACTTGTACACAGGTAGTGTATCTCGTGAGTGAGGGTACACATCTGGAGGTTTGGAGCTAGATAGGTTGTGGGGTCGCTTTCGTGATAAGCAACCACTTTTGGAGTATGGATTTTGATGTGATTCTCACCATTCCAATTTCCGACATTAATGACATCTTTCAGTCTGTAAATGTTGTCCATAGAGACGATAGGTAGATTGATAATGAACCCGAATTCGCATTCTCGATGATCAACATAAATCGGGACCGCGCTACCGAGAGTGTAAGCCAGTTGAGCCTGGATTGATCTCACTTTTTCTTTTGTAGCGGTGTTAAGGATGTCTGTTACCATGTCTAGAGAGACTAGATAGGGTGGGATTCTGCCTGTAACTAGCGCATCGACTGATGAGCTGATATCTCTAAGCATGTCAGCAAGGATACTATCTATCGCATGTGCGAAGGCATAGTCCCATTCTACCTTGCGTTTTAGCTCATTAACCATTTGTGCGACGACCTTGATTTCTTTGGTGTGAGTGTTCAACACTAAGACGGTCTTCTGAACCGTTTCGGTCACGTGAGTTAACTGTGTTTGTTGCCGATCCATTTGTGTTCTGATCCATGGGAATTCCTTCTGTATGTCATTAACGTGTTGTTTTAAGGACGTTATGCTGACACTGTTGATTGTAGACAGACCTAAGCCAAAAAGAGATCCAATGGCGGAGGCAGCATTGAGAAGCCCACTAAGGACACTCTTTTTTCGTCTACGCGTTCCGCTCAGCTCTTGTTGTGTGAGGGTGAACTTACGTAGCTGCTTTAACATGTGTCGGGTTTGACCTCTTGCATTCTGGATTGGTAAAGTGTACCATGTTTCGTTAGTCCATTCGTCTTTGATTTTGATGTGCTGATTGATCACCGTTTGGGGATCGAAGCGGACGAAGACCTTCCGAGTGTACAGCTGACAATCTGTGACGAGCAGTCCGGGTTGGTCCCTAAGACTGATGCCTGAGGTGGGTCCAAGGGTCACAACCTCAGCCTGTCCTTCTTGGATGGTTCCCAAGAGGGTGAAGATTACTAGGAGTGATTTCATTGTGATCCTAGGGAGACACAAAAAGATAGGTCTTAGTTTCTTAATAACAAATGGCACGTTAGATCCTGTTGATTTAAACGTTTGTTAAGATTAGTTTTATGTCGTGGGTGTTAGGCTTAGCGTTTCTAAGTTCAAATTGGACAATGCGACTTATAGGGTGGGAAATATGGTAGTTTAAACCTGATTAGTTTATTTACTAACTTGTGTTTGGACGACCTTATTATCCCATGAAGTCGGTGAGTTTGTGAGATCTTTGTCTTTTGTGGAGTCATTGAACGCCTTGTAAGGTTTGATCTGATTTCGATGTACCCATTTAGCAATTGGCTCTTTGCGGCCTTTGCTGATTTTGATTTCGTAGACGACTGAGGACACTTTGTCTGTTATCAGATGAGGTCCAGTCCACCTGGGCATTAGTTTGCGGGCGAGAGTTCCGGTCCCGGACTCTCCTTTCCCGGTTGCTGGGGCGAACGTATAGTACCAGACTCTGTCTCCCACTTGGAGTTCATTGTGAGAGGCCTTCTGGTCGTAGTACGCCTTGCGTCCTTCAGCGGATTTTTCCAGGTTTTTCTGGGCGAAAGCAAAAGTGTTTCTGAGGTGTACATTCAAATCTTTCATGTATTGTTGTGTAGTGTAGGCTGTCGCCATGGCGGCGTCGCCTGGTTGGTACAACAGGTGTAGAGGGAGAGTCATTTGTCGACCGGTCATCATCTCGAAGGGAGAGATGCCAGTTGATGTGTGTGGAGTGGCTCTTATGGCCATGAGGACCAGAGGGAGTTTCACGTCCCAGTCCTTGTGGTTTGCAGCCACGTATTTCTTCAAAATACTCACCACAGTTCTGTTTGCTCTCTCTACTTGGCCTGAAGCCTGTGGGTGGTAGCCGACATGAAAGTTGGCCTTGACGCCTAGCGTCTTCCACAGTTCTTTCATCACTTCACCTGTGAAGTGTGTACCTTGGTCTGAGTTCACCCTAAGGGGAAGTCCAAACCTTGAGAATATATGATTCATTAACAACATAGCAGTAGTTTGTGCTGTGTCGTTAGGAGCTGGTAGGCATTCTACCCATTTGGTGAATGCACAGGTTACCGTGAGAAAATATTTATTTCCTCTAGAGCTCTTAGTGAGTGGTCCAACCCAGTCGATCTGGAGGTCAGACCATGGGAATGCAATGCCTCTGCTTTGCAGTGGTGCTCTGTGAAGTGGTCTGGTTGGCTGAAACTGGCCACAGACCACGCACCCTTCAATGTAGTCCTTGACATCCTTTTTCATTCCAGGCCAATAGGCAATTTGTTTTAATGCCGTCAGCGTGGCTTTATCTCCTTTGTGTCCTGCGGACGGGAGATCATGGGCATGGACTAACATTACCCCCCTTTGGTCATGGGGAACCACGAACACAGGTGAGGACGTTGGTCCATGAGCGAAAGTTAAGATGCCCTTGATTAGTTTTAGCTGTTTGCGCAGCTGATAAAGGACCTTAAGGTCTGGATCGGAATCCAGGTCGTCTTTAGACGGACTATTTTTGTTCGGATCAGTCAGGTACAGTATCATGGAGTTGATAGCAGGATCCGACTTCTGTAGTTGGATGATGTCTGGGTCAGTCAGTGCAGGTCGTACAGAGACTGCGTTGTCAGCAGGTCTGGCTGCGGCCTGTGCACGTGTGACTGCCATAACTCTGACTGAAGGTTGTGTTGGCAGAGTCTCGATTAACCAGGAGGGGTCGAAGGACCATAGAGGACCTTCGTCGGCTCCTTCTTTGGCTAAGGAGTCTGCAATGTCATTGTAGTGCTTGTCATCGCCTGGGACTCTAGAATGCCCTGGAACTTTCTTCCAGTAGATCTGTAAGTCGTGTGATGTCACCAAGTGATCACACGCTATGAAAAGCTCTTTGTGTTTGACCACTTTTCTGTCGCTTGTTAGGAAACCGTTCAGTTTCCACACAGCGAGGTGACAAGCGAAACTCAAACGAGCATAGTTAGAGTCAGTGCAGATGACTAGCGTCTTGATGGAGCGTTCTACTACCATCTGGAGAGCTATTAGGATTCCTGCAATCTCAGCGTACTGAGAAGTCTGAGATCCTAATTTGTAGCTGAAAGTTATCTGCTCTTGGTCTTGGAGGAGGACCCCTCCAACACCTGCTCTGCAGATCTTGTCGCGGAGGAATGAAGATCCATCCACGTACAATGTTGTCATATCTTTGCAGATATTGTCATCAAAGAAGTGGTGGTTCGGGTCTTCAGTCACAGGGGTTTTTTCCTCAGCCAACGGCTGGGTCGCTGGTACATCTTGTGTACACTTTTGGCAGAGTGCCAAGTCTGTCCCCAGATGTGACTTCTTGTTTTGACCATAACGTATGTCTAGGTTAAAACTTTGAAGCGCCATGAGCCACGTTGCAACACGTGAGTTTGTTACCACACCATCTCTGATGCGTTGGCTGTTTAGGAATGTCACTGGCTGGTGTTGTGTTTCCACAACGATCTTCTGTCCACCAATGTAGCCGGAGAAATGTTCTGCTGCCCACACTGTGGTCAGTAGAGCTTTCTCACAGTCTGAGAATCTCAACTCGGGTCCTGCCATCGTCTTGCTGGCGTAGGCTACTACACGTTTGTCTCTGTCGTGTATTTGGTACAGACCAGCACTTATGCAACGAGCTGAGAAGCCCACTTCCAAGTAAAGCTCTTTGTTGTAGTCTGGGTAGACTAAACATGGGGCTGACTTGATCCTGTCTATAAGAGCGTCCATTGCCTGCTGCTGTTTGTCAGTCCAGACAAATGGGACGTCTTTCTTTAGGAGTTCAGTCAGTGGCTTTGCAAGGTCTGCATAGTTCTCTATGAACTGGTTCGAGTAGTTACACACGCCAAGAAAACTTTGTAGTTCTTTGAGATTGGTGGGGACCTTGAGATTGTCAAGGCCTTGGGCACGAGTTAAGATGCCATGGTTTGGTTTAAGCCGTTCACGCAGTGTATCGGGAAGCTTGTACAGGAACCTCATAGGCTTCGGCCAACGTTTCTCCGTACGTTTACCTCTTTCTGCGTAATTCAGGTGTGTCACAACTGTCGGCGCAGTCGCTGGTGTGTCTGACCGGTCAGACCGCGGTGCGTCACTGTCGTTGTGATGTGTGTCTTCCCACTTCATGACTGAAGAGGTGCTCTTTGAGTCTGTAAGAACTATGTCATCTCTGAGTAGTCCTATACTCAAAAGCTCTTGAACCAAGGTTTCATCGAAAGCTTGGCTGATGGCTGAAGTACCTGTCCCAGAGGACAGTACAGCGTCTGTGGTGTGGGATCCTCGGACCTCCACACAGTCTACTACCTGTGGTAGAGAGTGAGAGTACACCCCCCTTTTGTTGGAGGAGGGGTCCTCAAAATCTGTGACACTGAAATCCAAGTGACTGTCAGCATGTCGCGGACTGCCACTTCCAGGACTCACATGTCCTTGAACCAAGGTTTCATCGAAAGCTTGGCTGATAGCTGAATTACCTGTCCCATAGGACAGTACAGCCTCTTCGGTGTAGGATCCTTGGATCTCAACACCTTTCACTACCTGTGGTAGGTAGTGTTCAGTGAGTGCTGACTGTGTCAGCTCGCAGAGGAGGTTCTCTTGTCGGGCCAGAGTCTGGTCCAACTGTTGAGTCTCTACTGTCTCATCTGTAGTTGAAGGTTCACTAACCGGGCTTGTGACCACGGTTGGGGAGTCCCTCGTGGCCACTGCGGTACCTGCGGTTAGGCAGTCTGTACCACAACGAGGAGGCACTTTTATTGGCAGGGGTTTTCTCACTGTTGCCCACATTTCCTGTTGACCATAATCTATAATCGCTTCAAAACGGTTTATAAAGTCTTGGCCAACCAGAAATGGGAATGAGTCAAGTGTGGACACATACACTGGGTGGTGTAGTGTCGTTTTGCCAATCTGCATGTGAACCATAGCTATGGCTGTTAGGGTTGTTCTCGTCTCTGCGAGACCCTGTAGCTCAATAGCACATTCCTCAAAGGGTATTTGCCCGTCAACACCGTTGGCGGCGGTCCTCAGCTCCTCGAACAGCTTGGCCGACATAATAGTTATATCAGAACTGCCATCCAGGAGGGCTTCACGCTCAAGGACACCTTCCAGTGTGATGGGCAGGTAGGCTTTCTTAGCCACCCCCCTTTGCATAAAGTTACACAGAAACCACTTGGGTCTTGGTACACGTTTCCGTTCACGTGTACCTCTGTCTGTGTAATCTTGTTTACTGTCAGCATCTTGTTGGCTGACAGTATCATGACCTTCAGGATGTCGTTGTTTGTCAGCAATTGGTTTGCTGTCAACATCCATGGCCATGTTGGTAGTAGCGTGCGCTGAGGTCTTGTGAAAGACAGTGCTACACATCGCTCCAGGTCGGTCAATGTTGATAGTGTCATTATCAATGATAATGCCACTCATTGTAACAGGTTGGTCAAGCACAGCAACATTCAAATCTACTGACAAACTACTTACTTCCTCTGTCTCTTCCGAGCATAGAGGTGTTGGGCCATTATTCCGGGACATTCGTGACTCTTTGCCTGTTTCGAACTGTTCAGTTCGAGGCGCGGGAGGTGCAGTTCCAAGGCTCGGGGGTGTCTGTTGGGACAACGCATAGTTACATGAGTATAGGTCCCCATCCTTCAATTTCTTTTGAAGTCCACCCACCGATTGACCTTGGTTTTCACCCATCTGGTTCGATCTGAACCATTTTGGCTTCTTTCTCCAGCGGATACCCCCACTTTGTGGTTTGTCAGGTTGAAAGGTCTGTTTCTTTTCGCCTTTGTTAGGAGAGGGAGTTGATGAACTTGTCCCTTCTAGCTCCAGCGAGTGGGATTTGACCGCTTCATTCGGGGACACCTGTAAGGGTGTTTTGGCTTGCATGTTAAATGCAAAGACATCCGCAGCACACTGTACTATTTCATGCAAAGATGTTGCTTCTAAATCACCCCAGGCCAAGTTCCATGGCAACTCGAATCTAACATCAGGGATTAGATTATCCCTGAAAACAGATTTGAAAAGCGTCTGCTCTTCCAGGTCAGGTTCCATCATGTCACCTATATACGCCTTCAAAATTCTGGAAAAGAAAAAATATGGATGTTCATCGTTTCTCTGCAAGACATTTCGGGCAGCTGAGTAGTCACCACACAATGAGAAAGATTTTTCCTCTGTGCAAGGTGCAGGGGGAGCAAGTTCATGGCTCCGGGGTTCCTCTTGGTACCCTCTGATGTATGGGTCTTCTAGAGGCACATACTGTATGAGCCTTGGACGCGTACCGTCTTGAACTTCCATCTTTAACTTGACTTTTTGTGAAAATCAATAAGACAGTTCGAATTTTAATGTGTGCAAATAAATCTCCACTTTTAATGCAGCACTGAGTCAATCAAACTAATCAGCTGTCTGGTTTAAGTGTTTCACTGTGTAATAAGTATTTCTATTCATAGGTACCTTCTTCAGGTTTTACCCTCAAATGAATTGTAAAAGTTAAATGCCTTTTTGCAGTGTTAACTTTAAAATATAACTTATTTTTCAACAACAGTTACTAACTAACCCAAGCATGACGTCCGTTTTACTTACTCAAACACTATTTAAAAGATTCGAAATAAATACATTGTTCACACTAAAATGTACCCAGAATGCTGCTCCATTATGCCTTAAAAAAGATGTATTGCAGTTTGGCTAAACTGTTTTGCTGTATTTTGACAGTTATCAGGAGTGAAAAATGGATTACCTGTTTATTTTAAATATTTTTTATCTAAAATAAACTGGAGGTGTTTGTGTGCTTAGCATAACATGACAGATGGCATTCCAAATAAAAATCAGTGACTTTTATCAATTTGTTGTCTGTTGACATCCTCAAAGTTGTTCTGCTATCTTTGTTTTGATTTTTTGTGAAAATCAAGTCAGCAGATGCTTTCTGTTTATTTTAAATTTTGTATTTAAAATAAACTGGAGTCATTAATTTTACACAGAAAAACGTTAAAAATGCAATTTTTAACTAAAAGTGTACAGTGTACACCAATTCTGTTTAAAATTCAGAGATGTGAAGAGCTTAATGTGGAAATTCTCTGTTCTCCATCATTTTATTTATTAATTTTATTTAATCTGAAAATCAAATAAAAGATGCTTTTTTGAGTGTTATTTTAAATCTCTTCAGTATTTAAAATGAGCATCAATTGTTCGTCTGTACCTCTGTTATTCAAAAATTCTTTATTTAAAATAAACAGGATTTTTTGTTTGTGTACAGAACAATTTTAAAGCTGGTAATTTTCACCATAAAAAATGCTGACTTTATGAGGTGTTGAGAGAAAACTCATCTATTAACGTCCAGCAGGGGGCAGCGTCGAGTATGTTATCACGAAGCGACCGAGTTTAAATCAGTACATGGAAAGAAAACAACCTATTAGGGTTAGTTTTCAGTAAGAACGTGATAATTGCTCGAACCGCGTTCTTGTCAGAGACAAGTTTATGTTGCTAGACAGTGTTGATGGCTTCAGATGAGTGTTTAAGTGTGTGTTCGTGTGTGAACGAGTGTGAACCAGCGAGTGTGACCTGTCACTCAAAGTGCGGCACCTGGAAGTGACGACAAAAATGGGCGGGCCAACGCAGCGTGCGTAGCGCGTCACCAGCTTCTTACGTGAGCGAGGCGGAGCTCGCTACAACATACGTGACGTCAACAAATCAATCACAGCATATGTAGTTCATTCTCCAAGCATTAATGGCGAATGTAGTTTCTACCTTCGACCAATGTAGCGCCGGAAATGACGACAAAGTGGGCTGGTCGCAACGGCGTGCGACGTGATTGACGGCTCACAACAGCGAATCAGCGTTCGCCACAAGAGTGATTGACAGCACACAGCACTCGTATCATCCAATCACAGCTCATAAACAAACATGTAGAACACGTTGCTTAACGTTAGCTTGCACAGCAGACCACAACTTCATAGACTCTTAAAAACAACTCAAACGCTACAATTTAACTTCCCAAAATGCTGAAACATGCGGCGCACATCTAGACAGGCCAACTTAGTCACGCTCAGTAACCCAGCACTGCAGCTGTTGAACAAACACGGACTCTCTCGGAGTCACTTCAAGGTCGGTTCCGTCCACGTTAAAGGAGCAGAACTCGGGTTTCACGAACCACTAACCGACACGTTCTAACAGTATATGCTGCTTCGACCTTCTTTAAAATGTAAAATACCACAACAGCAATCTTGTAGATGTTAAATTAGCTTCCAGGGCAGGCAGTTTGACTCGGCGATCAAACAACAAAGTTCTGTACCGGAGTGTGTGCTTGAACTGGGTCGAAGCCGAACCAGAACTCCCACAGACAACTGGCTGACAAAAACTTCACCTGAATGCTTCCAACAGCGTGTAACAGAGTTGAAACCAATAATAATTTCTCAGCTTTAAATGACAAAAACATGCAGAACCTGCTTGTATCGACACTTCCAGCCAAAATTATTATCCTCAGAGTTTAAAACTTGGATTCCATTATGCAAACATGACGTTACAAGTTCATGACTGAGACCACAGATTTATCAATAAACTTTCAGAAGCCGATACGAGGCCACCAGATGTAAGGGGTTAAAGGGGGTCAGTTTAATACTGACCTCCTTTTTACCTTAATTTACTTATTCAGATTGAATAGTAATTTCACGGATTCTCTTCTTTTTCAGTTTATTCAATATTTCTGTGATCTTTGTGATGGATAAATAAACAGAGCCATTAAGTGACAATGGACACGTTAACTTAGTTTGATATGTCAAAGAGACACTATCATTTATTTAAAATAAATCAACTAAATTAACACCATTACACTTGATTGACATGATTTCACTTTCTTTCAATTCAAATACGTCAGCACACTTAAATTTAACACAACAGACATAAATATTAGATGTTAAGCATATTTAGTCTGTGGGCTCTTTAACTTAAAATTATAGTTTCCAGCTTAGGTTGAGAGGGAAAAGAAATAGGAGGAAAGATTTAAGAAGAAAATTATCCTGAGCATGAGACCAGAGTGACACTTCTCATCCGACTTCTGCTAAAATCCAAGTACGTTTTGTAAACAGCCCTTTACCTTTTGACGACAGCCCGGTAAGAGGGAAGACACCAGCCTTCAGATGCACAGAGTCCTTTAGTCCCAGCACGTCCAAAACTGGTTTTAGTTTACGTTTCAACGTCTCCTGGCTTCCGCGTTGGTCATCAGAGAATATGTCAGCTTCAGGCCTCTGACTTCAAGATAAACTTATTCCAGGAGGGAATAAACAAAGTTTTTGAGCTCTGTTCCTTAAAAGTGGACCCATAACAACATGTTATCAGTCCCAGCTGGATGACGAGTCCTTAGCGCGTGACTTGTGGTCATTCAGCTCTTTGGAAGTTCACATCATCTTTCGAAACTCCCAGAAACTCTGAAGCGTTCTCGCACAGTTAGAACTTAAAAAGCAGGAACCAAGAGAGGAGTGCACTTGTGTTATCAGGTCCAAGGTTACAGCCAGAGCAGAGGGAAATGTTTAGGAACAGACAGAGAAAGCTGGAGCCTTGTTCATGAAAAACAACTGATTAAACTGTCTTCTTATTTCTAAACAAAACAGTCGGGTCTCTGTGACCCGATATTTCCCTTTAACACAGCAGTGAACACAGTTTAACTCTCACAGAATAACACAGCTTAAAAGCACACATCATGAAAATGACAAAAGTTATTCTTTTGATCACATTAGGATAAAATCAAAGATAGAAATAGTCTCTTTTGGTGACTATATTTATCAGATTATAGCTAAATGAATGATTTTGTAGTAAATGTCTTGCTTTACTGAGAGGTCAGTAAAGGTCATCACTGGACAGTTCAAAGACCCTAATTTGACCCTGGGTAGGTCCATTACATTACATCTAGGCTTGATTACTGCAATTCACTTCTGTTTGGCGTCAGTCAAGCCACCATTGCACGATTGCAACTGGTTCAGAACGCAGCTGCCCGATTTTTAACCAGCACACGCAAAAGAGAGCACATTACACCAGTCTTGGCCTCCCTTCACTGGCTACCGGTTCATCTTCGAATCCAATTCAAAATTCTCATGTATGTCTACAAATCGCTGAACAGTCTCGCCCCCGCCTATCTCTCAGATCTGATACACCCATATGTCCCTCCACGTGCTTTGAGGTCAGAGGATCAGGTGCTCTTGATAGTTCCAGAAACTCGCCTTAAGCGCAGGGGTGACAGGGCGTTCTCTGTAGCAGGCCCAAGACTCTGGAACGAGTTACCGCTGCTCATCAAACAGGCCCCCTCCCTCTCGGTTTTCAAATCCCGGTTAAAAACTCACTACTACTCCATTGCTTTCAATGCCAGCTGATTTGTACTGGATCGTTTGATTTATGATCTGCAATGTTTTTATGTTTTTCGTGTTGTACTTCATTGTATGTGTTGCCTGTTGCGTGTTTGTTTGTCCAGCACTTTGGTGTGGACTTGTTCCTGTTTAAAGTGCTTTATAAATAAAATGGTATGGTATGGTATGGTCAATTTAGAGTTAACAATCAGCCTAACATGCATGTTTTTGGACTGTGGGAGGAAACCGGAGCACCCGGAGAAAACCCACGCATGCACGGAGAGAACATGCAAACTCCACCCAGAAAGGCCCCCGGACCAGGATTTGAACCGGGGACCTGCTCGCTTAGAGGCAGTCAAAGTCAACTTTATTGTCAGAACTGCAATATGTACAGGACATACACAGGACCGAAATTGCGTTTCTCTCAGTCCCTCGGTGCAACAGTAACCATCTAAACACTAAACACTAAAACATTTAATAAACATAAGCATAAAATAGTAAAATAGTAAAAAAGTGTAACACTGTCCTGAGTTTTTTCATAATAGTATAAAAGTATGAAAATTTACACCAACACTGAAACACCAAACACCCCTAAAACACCAAACACCCAATGAACATAAGCATAAAATGAAATAATAAAAGTGTAATACTGTCCTGAGTTTTTGCATAGTAGTATAAAAAGTATAAAACGTATATCTATAAAATAAACTGAAGTTTCTAGCGTTGACATTTGCAAAGAGTCATCAACATCTCCAAAAGTTTGCTCTGTGTTGTAAAAAGCTGCACTTTCAACCTGCAGAAGGAATGTTGTTGTTGGATGGGGAGATGTTTTGTTTTTGCTACTGGGGGGATGTTTTGAGCACACAAAAGACTCCAGCCCCAGGGGGTCACACACACCTAATTGAATGCAAATCCCTCAATCTGTAATTTGACAGACTCTGGTAAGTGTAGTACTCATCTGAATATTCTGGTAGTCCTAGTGATAAACCAAAGTTTGGTCACTTACAGGCAAGTCTTTGTTGGAATGAATGGATGATTATAGCTGTGGCGGCCATCTTGAACTACATTGAGTCCAAAAACGAATGAGTTTCAGAATCAGAATAATGTTGACACTGAATTAGTGTGCAAGCAAGAATATGGAGATCCAACCATCAGCAGGTTCTCTCCATTACAGATGTGCACCCAATGATTACTTTCTGAGAGTTTCAGAAAAATTCATTCAGTGACAGAAAAAACATAAAGACACAGCCAATTACACTATTGAGTATTTTTCAGGCCCTGGGCGACAATACTTAAAAATGTTACTTTAGGCTTTAGTATAGCAGTGTACAATTGGTTCTGTTAAGCATGTATTAATATCAGTGTACACGGCCATTTGCAGTTTTGTACACCAGGTTTTAGTTCTGGCAGCTGAAGTGGGAGGATCAGGTTCTGATTACTGTATGTCACAAACCCACACAGGTCAGGATAAAATAACCTTAAAACATAACAAAAACCTACAATAACAGGTGTGTTATGTGAAAACTGAACACACTGGTCAGATGTGTTGGACCAGGAGAACAAATGAGGCAAAATGCACAGGGGAGCAACACATCAGGCAGCTCTCAGAGACCAGCTTCTTTATTTTTGTCTTTCAGAGAGCAGCAGAAGGTCAGGGTTCTACAAAGATACACACAGCAGGGATGCCATTGTTCATTTTGACCTGAACAAGACTTATCTTGTCACCTGAACTGTTTTATGGGAGTCCAGACATATTCTGTACAAATAAGAGGCTCTAAACTACAAGGCCTGCATGTAAAAAAATACGAATTGGTGCTGTAAATCCAGGTGGGCGCGCATCGTTAAAGTAGTTTACGGTTGCTTATTTCACAGATGATGTGTCTGAATGAACATTTTTAACTGGCCGTTGTGCTCAGTCCTGCAGAAAACTGTCTGCAAAGTGATAAAAGCACATTTTTGCAGGACAGACGTGAGGCTCTGTTATCCATGCAGCCCTAATCCTCTACAAGAAGCAGGATGTTCCAAACATGCGTCTCTTGCATCTTTTAAAATCAAATGCAGCTCTGATAATGTAATGGTCCCATGAAAATGTGGATTATTAGTTACTGAAGATAACCACTTTGACTAATTGGCCACTTTTTATTCTACATTATTCTCTCCATTAGCTTATCTTAATTAAGATGTGATGACACTTTTTAATCCTGTAATTACATTAGCAACATCTCTGGGAGCATCTGGGAGCTGCTCATTACAAAGGTAGGAGTGTGTGATGTAATTATTAGCAGCTTAGCATTCTGCAGATCAGACCTTCACACAGTCCCAAACCAACACTGACATGCAGCCGGGCAAAGGCCTTCATTAAACAGTGTGAAGGCATACACAAAAACATGAAGAAACTCTTTATTTTTTAACTAAAGTTACTTTTACATTTTTATCAAATACATTTTTTAATTACAAAACTAAATAATGTTGGTGAAAAGTGGGTAAAATAACAATATTAAGCAAAACGCACAAAAATGTTTGCCTTTAAGGATGCTGGTTTGTTTGATTTATTAAAAGCTGAGATCTTCGATGTCCCAGCATGTCCTGAGAAGACCCAGGACTGGAGAGACTGTGCCTCTTGGTTGGACTGGGAATGGGCCCACCCATAAGAGCTGGAAGAGGTGGCTGTGGAAGATGTCTGGGCCTCCCTGCCCAAGCTGCTGCCCTCACGACCCAACTTCAGAACAAGTGCAAGATGATGGACGGATCATTGATGTTGCTTTGACTTTTTCAAAATTATTATTATTTAAACTCAGCCATGTATTTATTTGTGTCCATATTTTTGACTG
>JBBPBX010064199.1:7281-20320 GCA_038048925.1 Garcialebias charrua | reverse complement strand
TCCACAGCTCTGTTTGTGAACTCAGGTCCTGCTGCAGGGTTTGGACATTCTTTACAGACTTCTCCGATCAGACACAGCTCCAAGGTAAACTACGGGCCCATCAACAAACCTGACACCCCAATACACGGCGTTCATAGGCCCCTCCCCCTCAGACACATGACCTGCCTGCGTGACAAGCTGGTAATGGAAACATCACACTAAGCAAATGGTTCTTCTAATAACAATAAATTTCCTGTAAAATGATGACGGCCCAAAGCGTTTCCTTGCATCTGTTTGTCCATGAATTGTAATTAGAGCAGCAGCGAGTGCTGGCTCATCACGTCGGAGACGACGTGCACGCTCCTGATTGATGGTCGGAGACGACGTGCACGCTCATGATTGATGGCTCGGCGTGGGGCCGGCCTATCCTGTCGCCGCTTCTTCCTCCTCCCTCCTTTCTCTTTTAAATTAATGGGCATCTCACCTACCCCTCATCACAGGACCCACTCCCGCCCTGCGCTCCTCCTCTCTATTCTCATTTCAATTTTGCAGAAGGTGCAGGTGGTGGTGGGTGGAGAGATCGATCATTTATCTTGTAATAGCTGGATAATAGATCCATCACGGTAAAACAGCTGCACAAACTCCTGTTGTCTCTGTCATCAGGCATTTCCTCTTTAACCCCCTCACTGCCATGTAGCTGAACATCTGCAGAGGAGGAGCAGAAACCACAGGTCGTCTCCTTCCAGCCAACAAGCTCCACTTCACACCCGCACACTGCGACACCGTGTGAACAACGTTACATGATGTTTACCACCATGGGGCAGGGCGGCCGACTCAGGACCCCACAGTCCCAGGTTCCATCCCCAGCCATGCCCACATGTCGTGGTGTCTCTGAGCAACGCACCCAATCCCTAATTGCTCCCTGGGTACTTGCATAGCTGCCCACTGCTCCACCTGGGTGCGTCTCAGGTGTGATGGGTTCAATGCACAGACTAACTTCACCATGATGGGAACATACGATGATGACGGCACAAAGCACTTTATTATTATTATTTATTATTATTATTTATTATTATTATTTATTATTATTATTATTGCCTTCTCCTACTCCGCTCCTGTTTCCTGGAATACCAAAGATCTGAAGCTCTCGACCTTGACCTCTCCAAGTGGCTTCAAACATCTGATAAGTTCATGACAGAAACCAACGCAGACATGTTCCTGCTTTTAGTTTTTTGTATCGCTCTATGATGTAGCTGCCTTTCTTTTATACGAACATCTACTTCCATTTATTTTTTCTATTTATATGCTTTATTGTAAGATCGTCCCCTGCTGTCATCATTCTTTGTTTAAACCAGATCTCTCTTGTAAAAGAGTCCTCGAGGCTCAATGACACTAACCTGTAGAAATAAAGCTTGAATTGAAAATAATAAATAAAGCACTTAAAACAGCAACAAGACCGACAAAGGTGCTGTACAGCAGAAACAAACAAGCAAAGCACACAGCAAAAAATAGAATAAAATAAATATACATAGATCCGAATGGAAGAAGATAATCAAATGGCCAACACTGTTGACTACAGACAGGTTAAGAACAACTCAGTGTTAAAGGCCAGGAAATAAAAGTGAGTTTTAAGAAGTGAGACTTAAAAACAGTGAGGGAGGGGGGCCTGCCTGACATGTAGTGGTAACTCAGTCCACAATGTTGAACCTGCAACAGAGAAGGTCCTGTCATCGCTGACATCAAGACAAGTTCCTGGAACCGATAGAATCATCTGGTCCACTGACCTCAGAGAGCGCTGTGCTGCATATGGCTGCAGCAGATCAGTTCAGAGATTTTAAAATATACAGAAGGATGTCGAACTGAATTTGAAAGTGAAGCGGGAGCCAGTGCAGGGAGGCCAGAACTGGTCTAATGTGCTCTCTTTTGCCTGTACCAGTTAAAATGGGGCTGCTGCGTTCTGTAACGGTTGTAGTCGTGCAATGGAGGACTGAATTTTAAACGAAGAGTGATGACAACAATTACGGTTTGTTAAAAAAAAGACAAGAGTACTGAGGATGGACCCCTGCGGTACCCCTCAGTGAAACGCTGCAGATGTTGAACTAAACTGCTTGATGTTGAAACAAAAGGTTCTGTCAGAGGTAGGACTCAAACCATTTTAGAGCAGACCCTGTGATGCCCATCCACTGCTCCAGCCTAGAAATGAGGATCTCATGGTCGATGGTGTCAAAAGTGGATGTAAGGTCCAATAGGACAAGCAGCACAGAATCACCTGCATCCATGGCATTGAAAATGTTAAAAACCTTCAGTAGAGCAGTCTCAGTGCTGTGGAGAGATTTGAAGCCTGATTGAAACACCTCTAAAACAGTGATCCTCCAGGAAACGTTTCAACTGAGACTCAACGGTTTTGTCCAGTAGTTTAGAGGTGAATGGGAGTCTGGAGACAGGCCTGAAGCTGGACACCACTGAGGGGTCAAGGTTAGGTTTTTTCAGCAGCGATTGAACAGCAGCATGTTTAAAAGTTTTGGCACCACACCTGAGGATAAACTGCTGTTCACAATAGAGAGAATAGGGGGGAGACGATGTCGAAGGGGGAACCAGATGGTTTCATGCTGCACATCGAGATGAGATGGACGGACCATGAGCTGGTGGAGAAAGTCTGTTGGAGTCAGTCTCCCCACCATCACAGACATTTACACCTCCAGATGCAGGAAGAGAGCCACCTGCATCATGAAAGACCACACTCACCCAGCACACACACTTTTTGCTCCACTCCCCTGAGGACGGAGGTTGAGGAGCATTAAGTGTAGAACCACTAGACTGAGGAACAGCTTCTACCCTGAGAGCGATAGACTCATGAATACATAACCAGAATAATCACTGTGAAATATCACATCATGTTGCTGCTGATCTGTTTCATGTTGCTGCTGATCTGTTTCATGTTGCTGCTGATCTGTTTCATGTTGCTGCTGATCTGTTTCATGTTGCTGCTGATCTGTTTCATGTTGCTGCTGATCTGTTTCATGTTGCTGCTGATCTGTTTCATGTTGCTGCTGATCTGTTTCATGTTGCTGCTGATCTGTTTCATGTTGCTGCTGATCTGTTTCATGTTGCTGCTGATCTGTTTCATGTTGCTGCTGATCTGTTTCATGTTGCTGCTGATCTGTTTCATGTTGCTGCTGATCTGTTTCATGTTGCTGCTGATCTGTTTCATGTTGCTGCTGATCTGTTTCATGTTGCTGCTGATCTGTTTCATGTTGCTGCTGATCTGTTTCATGTTGCTGCTGATCTGTTTCATGTTGCTGCTGATCTGTTTCATGTTGCTGCTGATCTGTTTCATGTTGCTGCTGATCTGTTTCATGTTGCTGCTGATCTGTTTCATGTTGCTGCTGATCTGTTTCATGTTGCTGCTGATCTGTTTCATGTTGCTGCTGATCTGTTTCATGTTGCTGCTGATCTGTTTCATGTTGCTGCTGATCTGTTTCATGTTGCTGCTGATCTGTTTCATGTTGCTGCTGATCTGTTTCATGTTGCTGCTGATCTGTTTCATGTTGCTGCTGATCTGTTTCATGTTGCTGCTGATCTGTTTCATGTTGCTGCTGATCTGTTTCATGTTGCTGCTGATCTGTTTCATGTTGCTGCTGATCTGTTTCATGTTGCTGCTGATCTGTTTCATGTTGCTGCTGATCTGTTTCATGTTGCTGCTGATCTGTTTCATGTTGCTGCTGATCTGTTTCATGTTGCTGCTGATCTGTTTCATGTTGCTGCTGATCTGTTTCATGTTGCTGCTGATCTGTTTCATGTTGCTGCTGATCTGTTTCATGTTGCTGCTGATCTGTTTCATGTTGCTGCTGATCTGTTTCATGTTGCTGCTGATCTGTTTCATGTTGCTGCTGATCTGTTTCATGTTGCTGCTGATCTGTTTCATGTTGCTGCTGATCTGTTTCATGTTGCTGCTGATCTGTTTCATGTTGCTGCTGATCTGTTTCATGTTGCTGCTGATCTGTTTCATGTTGCTGCTGATCTGTTTCATGTTGCTGCTGATCTGTTTCATGTTGCTGCTGATCTGTTTCATGTTGCTGCTGATCTGTTTCATGTTGCTGCTGATCTGTTTCATGTTGCTGCTGATCTGTTTCATGTTGCTGCTGATCTGTTTCATGTTGCTGCTGATCTGTTTCATGTTGCTGCTGATCTGTTTCATGTTGCTGCTGATCTGTTTCATGTTGCTGCTGATCTGTTTCATGTTGCTGCTGATCTGTTTCATGTTGCTGCTGATCTGTTTCATGTTGCTGCTGATCTGTTTCATGTTGCTGCTGATCTGTTTCATGTTGCTGCTGATCTGTTTCATGTTGCTGCTGATCTGTTTCATGTTGCTGCTGATCTGTTTCATGTTGCTGCTGATCTGTTTCATGTTGCTGCTGATCTGTTTCATGTTGCTGCTGATCTGTTTCATGTTGCTGCTGATCTGTTTCATGTTGCTGCTGATCTGTTTCATGTTGCTGCTGATCTGTTTCATGTTGCTGCTGATCTGTTTCATGTTGCTGCTGATCTGTTTCATGTTGCTGCTGATCTGTTTCATGTTGCTGCTGATCTGTTTCATGTTGCTGCTGATCTGTTTCATGTTGCTGCTGATCTGTTTCATGTTGCTGCTGATCTGTTTCATGTTGCTGCTGATCTGTTTCATGTTGCTGCTGATCTGTTTCATGTTGCTGCTGATCTGTTTCATGTTGCTGCTGATCTGTTTCATGTTGCTGCTGATCTGTTTCATGTTGCTGCTGATCTGTTTCATGTTGCTGCTGATCTGTTTCATGTTGCTGCTGATCTGTTTCATGTTGCTGCTGATCTGTTTCATGTTGCTGCTGATCTGTTTCATGTTGCTGCTGATCTGTTTCATGTTGCTGCTGATCTGTTTCATGTTGCTGCTGATCTGTTTCATGTTGCTGCTGATCTGTTTCATGTTGCTGCTGATCTGTTTCATGTTGCTGCTGATCTGTTTCATGTTGCTGCTGATCTGTTTCATGTTGCTGCTGATCTGTTTCATGTTGCTGCTGATCTGTTTCATGTTGCTGCTGATCTGTTTCATGTTGCTGCTGATCTGTTTCATGTTGCTGCTGATCTGTTTCATGTTGCTGCTGATCTGTTTCATGTTGCTGCTGATCTGTTTCATGTTGCTGCTGATCTGTTTCATGTTGCTGCTGATCTGTTTCATGTTGCTGCTGATCTGTTTCATGTTGCTGCTGATCTGTTTCATGTTGCTGCTGATCTGTTTCATGTTGCTGCTGATCTGTTTCATGTTGCTGCTGATCTGTTTCATGTTGCTGCTGATCTGTTTCATGTTGCTGCTGATCTGTTTCATGTTGCTGCTGATCTGTTTCATGTTGCTGCTGATCTGTTTCATGTTGCTGCTGATCTGTTTCATGTTGCTGCTGATCTGTTTCATGTTGCTGCTGATCTGTTTCATGTTGCTGCTGATCTGTTTCATGTTGCTGCTGATCTGTTTCATGTTGCTGCTGATCTGTTTCATGTTGCTGCTGATCTGTTTCATGTTGCTGCTGATCTGTTTCATGTTGCTGCTGATCTGTTTCATGTTGCTGCTGATCTGTTTCATGTTGCTGCTGATCTGTTTCATGTTGCTGCTGATCTGTTTCATGTTGCTGCTGATCTGTTTCATGTTGCTGCTGATCTGTTTCATGTTGCTGCTGATCTGTTTCATGTTGCTGCTGATCTGTTTCATGTTGCTGCTGATCTGTTTCATGTTGCTGCTGATCTGTTTCATGTTGCTGCTGATCTGTTTCATGTTGCTGCTGATCTGTTTCATGTTGCTGCTGATCTGTTTCATGTTGCTGCTGATCTGTTTCATGTTGCTGCTGATCTGTTTCATGTTGCTGCTGATCTGTTTCATGTTGCTGCTGATCTGTTTCATGTTGCTGCTGATCTGTTTCATGTTGCTGCTGATCTGTTTCATGTTGCTGCTGATCTGTTTCATGTTGCTGCTGATCTGTTTCATGTTGCTGCTGATCTGTTTCATGTTGCTGCTGATCTGTTTCATGTTGCTGCTGATCTGTTTCATGTTGCTGCTGATCTGTTTCATGTTGCTGCTGATCTGTTTCATGTTGCTGCTGATCTGTTTCATGTTGCTGCTGATCTGTTTCATGTTGCTGCTGATCTGTTTCATGTTGCTGCTGATCTGTTTCATGTTGCTGCTGATCTGTTTCATGTTGCTGCTGATCTGTTTCATGTTGCTGCTGATCTGTTTCATGTTGCTGCTGATCTGTTTCATGTTGCTGCTGATCTGTTTCATGTTGCTGCTGATCTGTTTCATGTTGCTGCTGATCTGTTTCATGTTGCTGCTGATCTGTTTCATGTTGCTGCTGATCTGTTTCATGTTGCTGCTGATCTGTTTCATGTTGCTGCTGATCTGTTTCATGTTGCTGCTGATCTGTTTCATGTTGCTGCTGATCTGTTTCATGTTGCTGCTGATCTGTTTCATGTTGCTGCTGATCTGTTTCATGTTGCTGCTGATCTGTTTCATGTTGCTGCTGATCTGTTTCATGTTGCTGCTGATCTGTTTCATGTTGCTGCTGATCTGTTTCATGTTGCTGCTGATCTGTTTCATGTTGCTGCTGATCTGTTTCATGTTGCTGCTGATCTGTTTCATGTTGCTGCTGATCTGTTTCATGTTGCTGCTGATCTGTTTCATGTTGCTGCTGATCTGTTTCATGTTGCTGCTGATCTGTTTCATGTTGCTGCTGATCTGTTTCATGTTGCTGCTGATCTGTTTCATGTTGCTGCTGATCTGTTTCATGTTGCTGCTGATCTGTTTCATGTTGCTGCTGATCTGTTTCATGTTGCTGCTGATCTGTTTCATGTTGCTGCTGATCTGTTTCATGTTGCTGCTGATCTGTTTCATGTTGCTGCTGATCTGTTTCATGTTGCTGCTGATCTGTTTCATGTTGCTGCTGATCTGTTTCATGTTGCTGCTGATCTGTTTCATGTTGCTGCTGATCTGTTTCATGTTGCTGCTGATCTGTTTCATGTTGCTGCTGATCTGTTTCATGTTGCTGCTGATCTGTTTCATGTTGCTGCTGATCTGTTTCATGTTGCTGCTGATCTGTTTCATGTTGCTGCTGATCTGTTTCATGTTGCTGCTGATCTGTTTCATGTTGCTGCTGATCTGTTTCATGTTGCTGCTGATCTGTTTCATGTTGCTGCTGATCTGTTTCATGTTGCTGCTGATCTGTTTCATGTTGCTGCTGATCTGTTTCATGTTGCTGCTGATCTGTTTCATGTTGCTGCTGATCTGTTTCATGTTGCTGCTGATCTGTTTCATGTTGCTGCTGATCTGTTTCATGTTGCTGTGTTCATTCGTGCTCATCTGCTCACACAGACTCATGTTCGTGCTGCTGTTTGGATGAATGTTTTCTATGATATTATTGCTTAGTGTATTTTCAGTTGATGTTTTTCTTAGTTCATATCTTAGATGTTACTACTGTTTTTCTTTTACATTTTATTGTTGGATGTAACTGGGACCCTGTGAACATAATCTCGTTTCATCACATGTACCACATGTGGTGCGAATGACAATAAAGACTCTGACTTTGAAATGAGTGCCTGGGTGTTTGCAACTTTTTCTAAAAAGAAATGGAGAAAGTTCTCACAGAGTTTAGTTGAAGCTTCCAGAGTGAAGGTTCAGTGAGAGGTGAAGAAATGAGTTCAGGATAGAAAAAGAACTCGGGGGTTGTGAGAGTTGGAGACAGTGATATCAGATAATTTAGACTTAGCAGCTTTAACTGCTTTCTGATAACAACGCTAACTTTCTCTTAGCATTTCAAACAAAATCCTGTAACCTGCCCTTCTTTCACATGCGCTCCTCCCCCCTGCACTGATGCATATCTGTCAAGTCTCCCGCTTTGGCCGGGAAACTACCGGATTTGATCCCTTTCCCGTCGTCATCCCAAATGATTATTTTCCCGGAAATTTCCCGTGTTATAATATTATTTAAAAAAAAACATTCCAGTGCCTCTGAATTATGTCACTAGCCTCGCGAGAACTGCCACCTGCAGTAGCCTCGGTGGCAGTTCTCGCGATGTTAGTGCTGGCAGCGGAACCCGGAAAAACACATCAGAAATGGATGAATGTAACGAGAGAGAAGGCGTCCCTGCCAAAAAAGTTAAGACTTCGTGTAAATATCTTGAAAAATGGGACAGCGAATTTACTTTTCCTAAAAGAAGAGTAGGGTGGGGCACAATTACGCGTTTTGTAAGATTTGTAACTGCAACTTTAGTCTCTCATGGGGGAATGAACGATGTCCGTCAGCATGAAAAATCCGTCAAGCACAAAGGTAGGCCTATCAGATTGTGATCACATTGTATTATATTGTATTGTATTGTATTGTATAATTTTATTCATTTCATATTAAAAACAATGACAATTTTTTAAAAAGAAAAATTAAACAAAACATAAAATGAAAGGAAGCAGAAGAAGAAAACATTTCTTATCATATCTGCTCCTTATCAAACAATCAATTCAAACTATCAATTCAAACATAAATATACTTATTTGTAATACAAAATAATACAGTCTCATCAGAGATATACAGTCACATCAAAATATCTAATATAATTTGTTATATTAGAATCAACTTAAATGTAACTCTTCAATAAAATAGTTTTAATCATTTTCTTAAATATTAGTATGGACTTCACATTTTTTACATTGTCCTCTAGTCCATTCCAAAGATCAATTCCTCTTATTGTAGTAGACCTACCCTTTAAACTGGTTCTAAACTTAGGTTTAACAAACATTCCCTTTAAATTATAGCAACTAATCCTTTTCACAAAATAGGTTTGAATGTTAGATAGACACACAAACATAACTGGTTTGTAAGTGGCTGATAGGTAGTTATTTTAGATTTCTTGTAAACCTGTCTTAAAATGTAAGGGGTCCTGGACTTTGGTTGGGTAGTGGGATGGCTCGGAGTACCCGGCAGAAAATTTCCATTATTTTTAAATCCAAAACTTGACAGGTATGCTGATGTCTAACAGCTCATTTTTAATCAAATTTGATTGACTTTGTCTTTTCAACAAAGAAGTAGTTTGAAAAAATAAAAAAATAAACCAGCCACAAATGTCTATCTACTTCGACCTTTTCCTTTAATTTATGACCTTCTTGACTTGCACTGGCAGGAAACTCATCAACAGTAACGAGCTCTGTTTCAACAGAATTATTGAAGTCAACTTCTGACGCAGTTCAGGCATCCGAGTATAACATCCAGTGTAAAATAAACAATACAGGTAGTCCTCGACTTACGAACGAGTTCCGGACCTAAGGACCGTTCGTTCGTATGTCGAAAATGACAAGTCGGATAACATACAAATTTATTTATTTTTTTTTTAAATAAATGAATACATGTACAGTCACCAAGCACTTAGTCTATCCTAACACAGTTTTTAAAGATGAAGGAGTCAGTTGAATTGTCTCCCTTTCACATAAAGGGAACTAGCTCCCTTTATGGGAATGGAGCCTGCTAAGGAGGAGGGAGACAATTCAACTCTTTCCTTCATCTTTAAAAACTGTGTTAGGATAGGCTAAATGCTTGGTGACTGTACAGTAATAATAATAATAATAATGAATTCAATTTATAACGCACTTTTCATTAATGAAAATCTCAAAGTGCTACAAGGAGCAACAGAATTAAATGTCAATAAAACAAATAATAAAACAATTAAAATCAATAACAATATCAGCTAAGATCAAAAGTAGAATCATGAGGAGGTAGAGTATGCTTGGTCGAAAAGAAAGGTCTTCAAGTCGCTCTTAAAGTCAACCACAGACTGTGGGGCTCTTAGACAGTCAGGAAGAGAGTTCCACAGGCGGGGGGCAGCCACACTGAAAGCCCGGTCTCCCATGGTCCTTAATTTGGTTCTCGGAATGTGAAGGAGATTGCTGTTCTGTGACCGCAGCGAACGGGTGGATGAGTATGGAATAAGAATATCCTTCAGATAATCTGGTGAAGTTCCATGTAAGCATTGATGTGTAATGAGAGCAGTTTTGTACTGAATTCTGTAGGTGACAGGAAGCCAATGGAGGTTATGGAGAATGGGTGTAATTAGGGATGCACCGATAAATCGGCCGGCCGATCGATCGGCTCCGATTTCCTTAATTTGGGGAGATCGGTGATCGGCCGATCTTTAAATGAGAAGCCGATTTTATCTACCGATTTTATCTGCCTCAGCAAAGGTTGGAAAATCCTGAAAATTTAGGATGCATTTTGACCTTTTAACACCTGAAAATCGGTATCGGCCAAAATCGGAATCGGCAGGTCAGACTTTCTAAAAATCGGTAATCGGTGATCGGCCAGAAAATTGAAATCGGTGCACCCCTAGGTGTAATATGTTCAAATTTACGAACTCTCAACAAAATCCTTGCTGCACTGTTTTGAATATATTGAAGTTTCTGAAGGTTTTTGCCAGGGATTCCAATAAACAGGGAGTTGCAGTAGTCGAGCCTGGAGGAGACAAAAGCATGGACGAGCTTCTCAGCATCGGAAAAAGTCAGAGATGGGCGAAGTCTGGAGATGTTTCGAAGATGGAAGAAGCAGGTTTTAAACAGAAGCTTAATGTGATTTTCAAATGTAAGATGAGAGTCCATTTTTATTCCAAGATTAGTAACAGAGGTGGAGAGGGGGATGTCTTGACCAGAAAAGGAAATTGTGGGCGGCCGTGGTGTAGTGGTAATGGCAGTCGTCTCCCGATCGGAAAGTTGGCGGTTCGACTCCCGGGACCCGCACCATGTGTCGTTGTGTCCTTGGGCAAGACACTTAACCCTGAGTTGCTCCCGGTAGGACTGGAAAGCACCTTGCATGGTAGTCTGCCGCCACCGGTTTATGAATGTGTGTAGCATTCAATATATGTGTAGCACTTTGAGATTTTCAGTAATGAAAAGTGCGTTATAAATTGAATTAATTATTATTATTATTATTGTTGTTATAGGAGATGTTTGTACCTGGTGAGGGGTGCCAATCAGTATGGCCTCAGTCTTGGAGCAGTTTAATTGAAGAAAGTTCTGATTCATCCATGCCCTAATTGCCTCCAGGCAGGCAGAGAGGGCAGTGAGTGAAGATGGAGATGACAAGGTGGAAGATGAGGATGCTCCAGTCCTGATGTAAAGCTGTGTATCGTCGGCATAACAGTGAAAAGAAATGTTGAACTGATTAATAATTTGACCTAAAGGCAGCATGTAAAGGGAAAACAGCAGGGGCCCCAGAACCGACCCCTGAGGGACACCACAGGAGACACAGACTGTCTGGGACGTGGCGTTGCCAAGACTAACACATTCCAGCCTATTGGAGAGGAAAGATTTGAACCAGTCCAGGACTGTGTCGCAGAGACCGACCTCCACATGAAGACGGTGGAGGAGGATACTATGGTCCACAGTGTCGAAGGCTGCAGTGAGGTCAAGGAGGACAAGGATGGAGGGAGAGCCAGTGTCAGCAGCCAAGAGGACATCATTGGTAACTCTCAGCAATGTACATTTATTCATTTATAAAAAAAAAAAAAGTTTCTCAGGTTTTTTGGAGTTTTTTTTAGGGAGATGCGTTCGTAAGTCCAAAAAGTCGTTTAAGTCGGGGCGTCGTAAGTCGAGGACTACCTGTAGTTATAGAGAGGAATCTACTCTATATTATTATTTATTTTACATTGGATGTTATACTCATTAATGCACTGACTGAACAAATTAAAGTTGTGTTGTTTTTACATTTTTGGTGTTGAAATGTGCTGTACAGGTGTGGAATTTTCAATAAATTAGTAATTCAGTACATTTATGTCTGAGTTTTAAAAAACTTTTTTTTTAATTCCCTTTATAGATGGCCTCCCTTCTCACCTCACAGCCATCCTCTCACACCGATATGAATTTTTTTTTTTTTTAAGAGAGAAAGGAAAGATAGAAAGTAAGACAACAAAACAACAATTATCCACAAAAAGAGCACAAGGCAAACACACCCAACCTCCGTCCGCAATCCTGCAAAGCACATGACAGAACACAGCAACGAAATACACGTGCATAAAGACTAATAATATTCATGACCTTGCAGTAAATTTAAATAAATAAACATACCCATACCTACAAATATATATACATATACATTCATATCACATATCCATCTACATCCATTTGTGTGTGGTTGTGAAAATCCATCCATCCATCTTCTTCCGCTTATCCGGGGTCGGGTCGCGGGGGTAGCAGCCTAAGTAGGGAGGCCCAGACTTCCCTCTCCCCAGCCACTTGGAGCAGCTCCTCTGGGGGAATCCCAAGGCGTTCCCAGGCCAGCCGAGAAACATAGTCCCTCCAGCGTGTCCTGGGTCTTCCTCTGGGTCTCCTCCCGGTGGGACATGCCCGGAACACCTCACCAGGGAGGCGTCCAGGAGGCATCCTAACCAGATGCCCGAGCCACCTCAACTGGCTCCTCTCGATGTGGAGAAGCAGCGGCTCTACTCCGAGTCCCTCCCGGATGACTGAGCTTCTCACCCTATCTCTAAGGGAGAGTCCAGCCACCCTGCGGAGAAAACTCATTTCAGCCGCTTGTATCCGAGATCTCGTTCTTTCGGTCACAACCCAAAGCTCATGACCATAGATGAGGGTGGGAACGTAGATCGATCGGTAAATTGAGAGCTTTGCCTTTTGACTCAGCTCTCTCTTCACCACGACAGACCGGTACAGCGCCCGCTTCACTGCGGACGCTGCACCTATCCGCCTATCGATCTCACGCTCCAGTTTTCCCTCATTCGTGAACAAGATCCCGAGATACTTAAACTCCTCCACTTGGGGCAGGACCTCCTCCCCGACCCGGAGAGGGCATGCTACCCTTTTCCGGCTCAAGACCATGGCCTCGGATTTGGAGGAACTGATCCTCATCCCGGCCGCATCACACTCGGCTGCAAACCGCTCCAGTGAAAGTTGTAAATCACGAACTGATGAAGCCAGTAGGACCACATCATCTGCAAAAAACAGAGAAGCGATTCTAAGGTCACCAAAACAGATCCTCTCAACACCTTGGCTGCGCCTA
>JBBPBX010064198.1:0-15259 GCA_038048925.1 Garcialebias charrua | reverse complement strand
TCTCTCATAGACAACGATTTCTCCGGTAGATTTTTGACCGGACCAATCAGAGAACAGAAGGGACGGAGTTTTTGGCCCCTAACCCACGCCCCCACCTGTCCCAGCGCAGCCAGCGAGCAGCCGCATGTTCTCATTCAAAGCGATGCAAAGCGATGCAGGACTGTTTTATATGTGACACATCTATAAATTTCCCCTTCTTAATCCCTTATCTGGAGTTTTCTTTTGTTTTTTTTTCCCAAAAGTCAAGTAATCGCTCCCTCCTCCCTCCTCCTTCTCCTCCTCTCCCTCCGCTGCAATGAACAAGGAAATGCCTCAGGTTGTCACGAGAGAATTAAAGTCAGGTTTTACGTTGCTGCCCGAGTCCCATCAGATTTCCTGGTCTTCTGGTGTGTTGGACCAGCGCTCCATGGTTTTATTTTATTTTTATTAATACCCTGATACATGCTCAATAATCCAGGTAGAAAAATCTAAAAAAGCTAAGTCTGGTCCTCTGGACATTCAAAAAAACAAAACAAAACAAAGCAAAAAAAAAACTGTAGAAACGTTTCGTCTTTCGTCCGAAAGACTTCCTCAGTCTGAGGTGCTGGGTTCAGCTCAGTCTTATAAATAGCACCCTCTCACAGTGTTACACAACCAGTTGGCTGATGACAGCCGAAACCAGCTGCTCACATGATCAAGGAGGACCATCAGCCTAACAAAGGATCGTTAGCACCCTGATGGTTGTTTGCTATTCACTATTCGCTATTCCTCCTCCTCATCCTCCTCTCCCTCGTGAAATGAACAAGGAAACGTCTCAGGTTGTCACGAGAGAATTAAACTCGGGTTTTAAGTTGCTGCCCAAGTCCCATCAGATTTCCTGGTCTTCTGGTGTGTTGGACCAGCGCTCCATGGTTTTATTTTATTATGACATTTTATTAACATATAAACACAGAATATCCAAAGGTAGCGAGAGAAAAATCAGCAGGAGGCGGAGCTGAAGTCAAGTTCAGCAGACCACGGGGGAGCAGCCATCAGCAGAGGCCACGCCTCCAGCAATAATTGGTTGTCAATGGAGAAAGTCCAGACCATTGTGTGAAGCGAAGTGAAGGACAAGGGTCTGGTTTTAACCAGGCTGGTCTGGTGGGTGACCAACTTAAGGAGACTGATATCGGATTTTAGGTCACTTCAGTTTCTTTAACAACAAACATGAACATGGCTGGCTGTGAGGGGCAAACACATGACATATAGTAGCTAAAAGACAGATGCTTAAACTGCTAAGCTTCAGCAAAAAGAGGAAAATATTGATGAGTAGCAAAACACTAGCTAAAGTAGCATTTTTTTTTGCTGAAAGTATCAAAATGCTAGTTAAAAGTAGCAGAACAGTAGCTAAAATCTCAACAAGATAAAAAAGAAAACAGATTTAAGAGAATAATGTTTAAGGGAAAGTTTCATATTTTGAAAGATATAAAACTAGCAACAAAAAAGTAAGCTGAAATTAGCACAAAATATGTAAAAAGAACAATAAAGTGGTCATAGTGTTATGATTTCAAAGGTTTACCCAGTTGGTAATGAGACCCAGAACGACACAAGACGAAGAGGTGCAAAAGTAACAGTGTTTATTATTTACAGTGCAAGTCTATATACTGTACACATGTACAGGGATCTTCTGGATTTCCTAGAAGATGAAACAAACTGTCAGAAAGGCTTGACCAGAAGGCTCTTTCAAGATGATTGATCTAGTTTTGTTTGTTATTTTACAGAGAAATCCTTAGTTCCTTGAGATGAATCCCAGAGGGCGAAATGAGGCAGGCAAGTGGTTGGAGGGCAAGACACGATGAGCAGAGAACTGGTCCCAGGACCAAGATGGAAACGAGGACTGGAAACACAACAAAAAACAAGGTAAGTGTCTCTCAAAGTACTGTACTCAGAAACTGGCTAGAAGCATAAATACCATGAGTAGGCATCAATGCTCCAGCGAAGAGTACTTGACTGCAGCCTTAAGTATAGGTGGAGCTCATCAGGTGGATCACAGTAAAATAGATCATTTTTCTTCCCCATAAATCAGTTATTTAAAATCTAATCTGGAATCAAAGTCAAGTCAAAGTCAATGTCAACTTTATTGTCAGAACTGCAATATGTACAGGACATACACAGGACCGAAATTGCGTTTCTCTCAGTCCCTCGGTGCAACAGTAACCATCTAAACACTAAACACTAAAACATTTAATAAACATAAGCATAAAATAGTAAAAAAGTGTAACACTGTCCTGAGTTTTTTCATAATAGTATAAAAGTATGAAAATTTACACCAACACTGAAACACCAAACACCCCTAAAACACCAAACACCCAATGAACATAAGCATAAAATGAAATAATAAAAGTGTAATACTGTCCTGAGTTTTTGCATAGTAGTATAAAAAGTATAAAACGTATATCTATAAAATAAACTGAAGTTTCTAGCGTTGACATTTGCAAGAGGTGCAAAAGTAACAGTGTTTATTATTATTATATTATTTATAATAATCTGAGCAGCCCAGTTCTCACCTCGTTCTACAGGTGTGCAGTGGAGAGCGTCCTGTGCTCCAGCATCAACGTGTGGCATGGAGGCTGCACAGTTGAAGAGAGGAAAGCTCTACAGAGAGTGGTGAAGGCTGCACAGAAGTCTGTTGGAGTCAGTCTCCCCACCATCACAGACATTTACACCTCCAGATGCAGGAAAAGAGCCACCTGCATCATGAAAGACCTCACTCACCCAGCACACTCACTCTTTGCCCCACTCCCCTCAGGACGGAGGTTGAGGAGCATCAAATGTAGAACCACTAGACTGAGGAACAGCTTCTACCCTGAGGCTGTTAGACTCATGAATAAATAAAAATAAAATAAAAAATAAACACTGCAAAATATCACATTGTGCTGATGCTGATCTGTTTTCTTGTTGCTGTGTTCATCTGTGTTCATCTGTGACCATCTGCTCATACAAACTCATGTTCGTGCTGCTGTTTATTCCCACTATATTAGGCTTAGTGTATTACTAGTTGATGTTTTTCTTAGTTAATTCTAGATGTTATTACTGTTTTTCTCTTGCATTTGTTGTTGGATGTAACTGGGACCCCGTGTACATAATCTCGTTTTCATCACATGTACCACATGCGGTGCAAATGACAATAAAGACTCTCTGACTCTGACTCTCTGACTCTGTATATTATATTATTAATCATTCCTCCTTGTTAGACTTCAGTTGACCTGTTTAAGTTGGGCCCAATTTGTTATTATCTTTTGATTTATTTTTCATTGAAATTTAATTATTTGTTAGTTTATTTTTGGAACTATTAAATTGAATTATTTGGTGGATTTTTGAACACCTTTGTCCTTATTTAAGTCTGGACCCTCACAATTCTATTTATATTATGAACTTGTATTACTAAAATAATTATAACAGAATATGATAGAAGTTGTCCAACAATTGAAAAGTGGAAGCAGAACTGATGCCTCAAACAAGGTGAAGATGAACCATGTTTTATTAATGATAGTTTTATACAAATGGATACACCTGATATATACAAATAAAAACATGAACAAACTTACTTTACAGTATACAAACATAATTATGCATACTTCTACACATGCTTAAAAAAAATTTATGGCGCCCCCCCCATAAAAAAAATCACCAGCCGCCACTGTACTGAACCATTTTTTGCCTAAATGAAAAACGGTCATATCTGAGCCAAAAATTGGTCTAAAAATATGGGGAAAAATCCATAAACAAGTCTCACCTCTCTAATAGTCGCAGGGCATGCAAATTAGGCAAAAAAGTGTGACTTTTAGACCGGAAAATACGGTACAGTATATATATTAGGGCTGGATGATGTGGCCAAATTTTTTATCACAATATATTTCTTAATTTCGGTCGATAGCGATATAATTCGATATCGATATACTGTAAACAATATAAAAGCCAAAAAAATAAAAAAATAATAAACTATACAAATAAATTAATGTTCACCGTTTATTTTTATTAAGCATCCAAAAAAAATGGAAATCACCATCAAATAAACGTAAAATTCTCAACCCAATAATTCTCAGTCGGGTCATCTGGACAGTTTCTTTTTTATAGACACGTTTCACCCTCAGAGGACTTCATCAGTCAGAGTTCCAGTAAACTGTTGCCCCACCAAGCAGTAAACATGTGGACCAACCAGTTTGCTGGAGCCAAGATTCTAGGGACCGTCCTGTCCCTCGTCGACTCCTCCCAGGCAGACAGCCACAGCCAAAGTTGTTCAAGGCAAGAAAGTTCATGCTCAATGATCCAGATACCAAATCCAATAATTCTCAGTCGGGTCATCTGGACAGTTTCTTTTTTATAGAAACGTTTCACCCTCCATCCTCCATCCAGTTTCTATAAAAAAGAAACTGTCCAGATGACCCGACTGAGAATTACCAGTATTGGCTTTGGTACCTGGATTATTGAGCCATGAACTTTCTTGCCATAAAATTCTCAACTGTGTCAATATTAATAGTTTTAACTTTAAACAACTTTAAAATTTACAGCATTGAAATTCATAGAGTTAATTAAATAAAACTTTTGGGTGTCGTTATTGATGAGAAGCTGACATGGAAATCTCATGTAAATCACTTAAAGCTGCTGTCTGCGATTTCTGTATGACCAAAACACTTAGAAAAATTTTGAACAGGGAAAGCATTCTGCTCCCTCCCCCCTCAGAGCCATATATGGCTGCTCCCCCGTGGTCTTGTGAACTTGAGATCAGCTCCGCCTTCGCTGTAAGCTCCTGTCGGAGCCGCTGCATATTCTGTGTTTATATGTTAATAAAACGTTCTAAAAAAATAAAATAAAACCATGGAGCGCTGGTCCAACACTCTAGAACACCAGAAAATCTGCAGGGATTGGATCAGCCACGTAAAACCTGACTTTAATTCGCTCGTGACAACCTCAGCCATTTCCTCATTCAATGCACTCAGCGGAGGGAGAGGAGGGAGCGATCACTTGACTTTTGGCAAAAAAACAAAAGAATAGTCCAGATAAGGGATGAAGAAGGGGAATTTAATACATTTGTGTCACATATAAAACAGTCCTGCATCGCTTTGCAATTATTTCAACGAGAACCTGCGCAGCCGCTGCGGGCTCGCAGGCGGGGGCGTGGGTTGGGGGGGCTGGGTTAGGAGCGTGAGAAGTTAGAAGCTCTGTTTTTATTGGCTGGTTATAAACTCTGTTTTTATTGGCTGGTTAACCGCGGGGCGCTTTGGTTTTTATAAATGCTTTTATTACCACCGGGAGACGCCAGAGGACTATAGTTTTTTTCAGAGATTACCTGTCAAACATCTATCTATCATAAAATAGTGGCAGAGTGAAGAAATATGTTTAAAAAATAACTTACATACTGATCCTTTAAGAATAAAAATAACAAAATCAATTACATTACTGTATAAAGTAAAATTCATTCAACCTTATTTAGGCAAGTTAATCCCATTGAGTCTCGATGAATCATTTACAAGAGACCAAAAATAATTTTTGAATGACAAAGTTTTGAATATATTGCATAATGTAATGATTGTTCCATATTTAATCTATTGTGTTGAAGTTTGGGGAAACGCATGCAAAACTATTACAAGCCCTATTTTTAGTTGACAAAAAAGAGCTATGTACAAGATCAATTGAAATTATAAAAAAATATATGATTTGGTTGAATATAGTATTTTACAAGTAATGTACAAAACTCAAAAATATTACCCCCAAATATTCAATTAAAATGTGTTAAAAAAAGAGAGTCATTATAACCTGAAGGGAATGTAAATGTTTTCAAAACCTTCATTTAGAACTACCGTATTTTCTGGCCTATAAGTTGCAGTTTTTTCATCCAATTATCAAGTCCTGCGACTTATGGGGCGAAGCAACATATTTATGGATTTTTCCCCATATTTTTAGACCAATTTTTGGCTGAGACATGATAGTTTCCATTCATTATGACAAAAAAATGGATCAGTGCCACTTTCGGCCGCTAGGGGCGCAGTACCACTTTTGGCCGCTAGGGTCCACCGACCGTTCCCAGCTCATGTGTTCCGAAAAAAGCCTCCTCTGCTCGGACTCACTCTGTCGCAGCCCGGCCTCCTGAACTCTGGAGGTAGGTCTGAACTAGTGTTTGTTAGCAAAATAGCTCAAGAACCACACGACAGATTTTGATGAAACTTACAGAAAGTAATCACTGGATGGATATTTACAACCTATTAGCTGTAGGAGATGTTTGAGCTAAAATTAGATTTATTTATAATTTATTTTCGCAGCGCGCGCGACCGTTTGGAAGACGGTCAAAGCGAAACAATTTAAATCCAGCTGATTTGACAATTACGTGATTTTATTAAGTAAAGGTTAAGCTCAGAAACACTTTTGCTATAATGTCAGCTAACAAATATATATTTTTAAGTGTTTATCTTGCTAAATTTTAAAGAAATGAAGCATATCCGCTCGCTGCGTGTGCACATAGCGAAACTACTTTTTTAAAATCCAGCTGATTTGACCATTACGTGAATTTATTAACGAAAGGTTAAGCTCAGAAACACTTTTGCTATAATGTCAAATAACAAATACCGGTATATATTTTTAAAGGTTGGCTGACATGATTTTTGAACTTTTCATATATTGGCACAACATATGTATCTTTTATCATTCAACTATGTTCATTATTGCAAACAAAATAATAATTTTATGAAAATTCGTTTAAAAAGTGAGTTTAAAATTTGCGCTGTGTTTCTTCACGGGACATCCGGGTACTTCTGCTTGCTAATTTTGTGACGTCATCGCAGGAATGCATATCTGTCAAGTCTCCCGTTTTGGCCGGGAAACTACCGTATTTTACCCCTCTTTTCCCGTCGTCATCCCGAATTATTATTTTCCCGGAAATCTCCCGTATTATAATATTATTAAAAAAAATAAAAAACCATTCCAGTGCCTCTGTCACTAGCCTCGCGAGAACTGCCACCTGCAGTAGCCTCGGTGGCAGTTCTCGCGATGTTAGTGTTGGCAGCGGGAACAAAGTTTGTTCAACAAACCCGGAAAAACACAGAGATGGATAACGAGAGAGAAGGCGTCCTGCCAAAAAAGTTAAGACTTCGTGTAAATATCTTGAAAAATGGGACAGCGAATTTACTTTCCTAAAGAAGAGTAGGGTGGGGCACAATTATGCGTTTTTTAAGATTTGTAACTGCGACTTTAGTGTCTCTCATGGGGGAAGGAACGATGTCCGTCAGCATGAAAAATCCGTCAAGCACAAAGGTAGGCCTATCAGATTGTGATCACATAACTGGTTTGAAAGAGGCTGATAGGTAGTTATTTTAGATTTCTTGTAAACCTGTCTTAAAATGTAAGGGGTCCTGGACTTTGGTTGGGCTAGCAGTGGTCTGCAACTTGCGGCTCTGGAGCCACATGCGGCTCTTTGGTCCCTCAGCAGCGGCTCTTCCCAGCTTTGGTCAAAACTAACTTTAAAGCTGGATGTAGCTTTTTTTATAAACATATTTCTTCACTCTGTCACTACCTCCTCACAGACTGATGTTAGCCAGGTAATCTCTGAAAAAAAAAAAATATATATATATATATATATCTGTATATATATTGTCCCCTTGCTTCTCCAGGTGGTAAATAAGCATTTCTAAAAAGAAAAGGTGACACGCCATTTTCCAGCCAATAAAAACAGAGTTTTTAATCAGCCAATAAAGAGCTGCGTTCCAGTTGTCCTCAACAGAGCTTCTCACGCCCCAACCCACGCCCCCACCTGTCCCAGCGCCGCGCACGTTCTCGTTCAAAGGATTGGAAAGCGATGCAGAACTGTTTTGTATGTCACACAAATTATTAAATTCCCCTTCTTAATCCCTGATCAGGACTTTTTTTTTTTTTCAAAAGTCAAATAATCGCTTCATCCACCGCTCTGTACCGCTTCCTCTGCCGACTGCGATGAATGAGGAAGTGAAATTGTCACGAGTGAATAAAAGTAGGGTTCAACGTGGCTGCCAGAGGCTCTGAAGATTTCCTGGTGTTCTGGACTAGCGCCCCATGGTTTTATTTTTTAGAAGGTTTTAGTAACATATAAACACAGAATATCGCAGCGTCTCCAAGAGACTGCAGCTGGGGGCGGAGCAGATCTCAAGTTCAGCGGAGAACAGACTGTAGCTCCCCCCTCAGAGCTCTGAGGGGGAGGGAGCAGAATGCTTTTCCTTGTTGAAAATTTTTCTAAGTGTTTTGGTCATACAGAAATCGCAGATAGTACCTTTAAACTGAATTTTATTTGTTCTTATAACAACAAAAAGGGCTAGTTTTAGCAGTTTTTCCTGTCATTTCCTTTGCAAATGTGTGAATACTAATAGAAGGAGTAAAACATAAGTTAACTTTATTTATTCGAAGTAGGATATTTAATTTTTCCACAATTAAAATAATTTACCTAGACCTGCATAGTTCATTATTTTATTTTTTAATTGGGAAAGATCACATTATTTTTCCTTCTTTATGATAATCTGGTCTTTTTTAGTCTTAAAATGTAAAAATATCAACAAATCATTAGATATTTTCAGCTTTACAATGGCCAGAAAACTACCGGTCAGAAAATTGTCCTCTAACAAACTTAAAGTGGTCTGTGGGCCACCAGTTGAGAATCCCAGTTGTAGCAGGTATTGTGGCTCCGGAAACGTTTAATTTAGTGAACAAAGGGGCAGAAATGGCTCTTTTGATCATAAAGGTTGCAGATCCCTGGGCTAGTGGGATGGCTCGGCGTACCCGGCAGAAAATTTCCCTTATTTTTAAATCCAAAACTTGACAGGTATGGGAATGTCTCCTAGAAAGCCCCTTTTACATAACAATAGCGCACAATACTGTATAGAAACCGACGAATTTAGCAATCTAAGTTTAGATTTGAGCGATTTGTCTTCAGTTTGGGAAGCCAAAGTTAGTTTAGGGTTGTTGAACAAGAAACAGCAGGTTCTGTTTTACCGTTTGGGTGGAGTGAGGGGGGCTCTCGGGTGGAGCGAGGGGGGCTCCGAGGAAGACGGCTTTGTTTGTTTTGTCCAGTCTTCACAAAGTATTTAATCTTTCGGGAAAGTGAAAAGGCTCACTTGTTCACTGATGATATTAGAACACCCAAATGCAACCCAACGTAACGGCATTTTTCAAGTTATACAAAAATAAATAAAAAATAGGCAAACGTGCAGAAAATGAATCTGCGTTCTATACGCAACCACAGACAAATTCCTGCGATGACGTCACAAAATTAGCAAGCGGAAGTACCCAGATGTCCCATGAAGAAACACAGCGCGAATTTTAAATTCACCCTTTAAACAAATTTTCATTAAATTATCATTCTGTTTGCAACAACGAACATAGTTGAATGATAAAATATATATACCGGTATGTTGTGCCAATTTATGAAAAGTTCAAAAATCATGTCACACCACCTTTAAGTGTTTATCTTGCTAAATTTGAAAGAAATGAAGCGTATCCGCTTGCTGCGCGTGCATGTAGCGAAACTACTTTTTAAAATCCAGCTGATTTGACCATTACGTGAATTTATTAAGGAAAGGTTAAGCTCAGAAACACTTTTGCTATAATTTTCAGCAAACAATTGTTTTTACCGTGTTAATCTTGTTAAAGTCCTTCCATGCACGCTCCTGTGGCCGCCATTTTTAGCAGGGTAAAACATCGGCCCACATATCGGGTTGTCAACGGTGACGCGCAACATACGCAACGCGTCAGCGGTGACGCATAATAGATGCAACTTATGGGGCGAAGCGACATATTTATGGATTTTTCCAATTTATTGGACATATTGGACAAAGGCGACTTATGGGGCGGAGCAACTTAACGGCTGGAAAATAAGGTAGTCTGAAGGATCTGAGTTGTCATTCAGGGAATAGGATTGTGGAGTTGAGTTGATATCACCACCATAAACATTTCTAAAACTATTTATATGTTTTAAAAGATGATTAAAGTTGTTGGGAAGGTATAGTGCAGGTGAAGGATACCTGAAATTGTTTTGTTTTCAGTTTGGAGATTGTTCAAGTGAAGGTTGTTGTTGTTTGTAGTTATTATTATTAGGGATGCACCGATACCAGATTTTTGAAAACCGAGTACAAGTACAAGTACTTACATTAAAGTACTTGCCGATACCAAGTACCGATACAAGTACTACTTAATATTTTTTTAAATCATTCTAATTAACTTAAACTGTTTATTTTCATTAGACACTTCAAACATAAATAAACAAAGTACATTACTATTGGTAATCTGTAAAGTATGTCCAAACTTGTACAAAAAAATAAAATGTTTTACATTTGAACTCTTACATAGTCTTTTTAACAAACAGCCTCACCACATCCTTCACCTAAATGTGAATTAAATTTACTGTACAAAAATAAAATAATGGCTTGGCAAATAATAGTACATATCTGTAAAGTATGTCCAAACTTGCACAAAAAATAAAATGTTTTACATTTTACTCTTACGGAATCTTTTTTAAAGTGAAACTAAACCGAAAATTAACTTTTTTTAGCTGATAAACTACCTAGAATGTGTTTAAAATGTTTCATAGCACTATTTCTGTGTTAATTTTCATGTATTTGTGCGTATTAGTTAAAATCGTCAATATTTGGTCCAAAAACGTGTTTACGGTAGCCCTATGGGTTGAACAGAGGTTATTGCACGCAGATTTTCTTGTTGGTCAAGACTGTTCACTCTGACGTGTCTTGTACACTCTGACGTCACGAACTTGGTTCAAGCAGAGCCAATCCCCTGCGGAGATGAGACGGTCCTCGATGCAGTGCATACCTTATATGGAAGTGCTACATTTCACTCCTGAAAAGCTCAGCAACAAAGCATATTATAGTTTTCGGAATGGCATTAGTTATTTGTGTATTTTAACATGTTTATTTTAAAAATATTTTTCACTTCATGGAAACTGTCTGATTGTATTTGTTTTAATACTGTGCGATAGAAGAGCAATGCATGAATGTGTGGTTGGGTCAGTGGTGAACAATCTGGGTTGAGATCCGGGAGACCTGGGTTTGATTCCCGGTCACGGAGAACTTTAAAAAAAAAAAAAAATTTAAGCCTTTTGTTTTGGATAGGTCGGGTGGAATATATAAAAACATCTACATGTTTATTCTTTGTTGTTGCTTGGTTTATGTTGTTGGCTAGACTTTTAGTTTGTTTTAGGTTGTTTGCTGGAGGAGGCGTGAAGACAGCAAAAACCCCCACCTCCTCCACCCTTGTCTTTCAACATGCCCATTTTGAGGGAAATTTTTAATTTGCTATGGGGGCGGAGTTAAAGCTCCAGAGGGCATTTAGTGCATCTTTAACAAACAGCCTCACCACATCTTTCACCTAAATGTGAATTAAATTAACTGTACAAAAATAAAATAATGGCTTGGCAAATAGTAGTACATATCTGTAAACTAAAGTATGTCCAAACTTGTACAAAAAATCTAACAAAATGTTTTACATTTTAACTTACAGAATCTTTTAAACAGACAGCCTTGCCACATCTTTCACCTAAATGTGAATTAAATTAACTGTACAAAAATAAAATAATGGCTGGCCAAATTATATATCTGTATATATCTGTAAAGTGTGTTTAGGTCTGGTGTAAGAATGTGAGGGGCAATTTTTTTTTATGAAAAGCAGCATTTCTTGCATTACCAGCAGTTATTCTGTTTTGGTTTTCATCAACAATGTGTGACACTGAGCTGAAACGTCTCTCACTGTCGACGCTGCTACATGGAGCTGAGAGGTACCTTTGTGATAGTTTAGCCAAATCAGGGAACCACACTTTATTAACTCCCCAGAACTGCAGTGGGTCATCTTCCCGAGAAGTTGTAGGCTCTCCAAGGTAGGTCTCTAACTGAACTGCAGCATCAACTGGTGTTTGGCTCAGTGAAGATGACTCTTGCTCACCTGTGATCTCTTCAAACACACTGTCCAGACTGCTGCAAGCTTGGACCTTGCAAGGCTTTCTAGCAGGTGGCTCTCCCAGCTCCTCCTTTGGCTGTCCTGTGAAAACCCTCTGCAGCTCTGTCTTCAGCATATCCTTGGCCTCCTTTGCAATGTTGGCGTTTGTGTTGTTCAGCTCGACTAACGTGGTTGTCGTCTTCTTCTTCTTTTTTTTATGTGGCTGGCGTTTAGTCTGTTGCGCGATTCCGCCACCTACTGGTTTAGAGCATTTATGCACAAACTGAGCAAAATGAAACTGGTATCGGGTCCTGTAGTATTGAAGCCCTTTTATAAGTATGAGTAAGAGTAAACGCTGTATGGTATCGGACCGATACCCGATACTGGTATCGGTATCGGTGCATCCCTAATTATTTATTTATTTTTTTTAATAAGGGGCAGATATTATAATGGTACGTCCACACCTAACAGCGTTTCAACTGCAGGAGCGTCCAGTTTACATGCAAAGTCAATGGGGGACGCGCCTCCAGGCGCGTCTTGGCGTCGGGCGTCACGTCACGTGCGTGTTGAGCGTGCTGGAAAGCGTTTTCCGTGCACGTGAACCCGCTTCAGCCTCCAAAGCACGCCTTGATCATGCTGAAGTTTTCGCCGTTCAAACGTTCAAATGCCGTTCAACTCTCCCTGATTGGTTGATCAGGGAGAGTCGGGGGGAGAAGAGAGGGGGAGAGTCCCTATGTGACGCGGAAACGAGGGGACGGGTATTGCGCAACTATGTGACGTATTGTTTGTGGGACACAGAAAAAACCCGCGAAGTCGTGTACTATGGAAGAGAAACTCATTGTAGCTGTGTGTTCGCGACAAGTCCTTTACGACCAGTCAAGTCTGCTCTACAGAGACAGAAATAAAAAGCTCCTTGCCTGGCGGAGTGCAGTGAGGAACTCGGTATACCGGTAAGCTCCTCCCACACCCCCCGCCGCCACACCGCCGCAGCTTCGCGTTCTGGTCT
This sequence comes from Garcialebias charrua, assembly GCA_038048925.1. Lineage (NCBI taxonomy): Eukaryota > Metazoa > Chordata > Actinopteri > Cyprinodontiformes > Rivulidae > Garcialebias > Garcialebias charrua. The sequence continues at coordinate 2,334 of JBBPBX010064198.1, read as the reverse complement.
GGACACCACTGTGGGTCCAGTGCGTCCACTTGCGTGCGTGACGAGCTTTTTTGAAGTTGAAATGCTGTTTGGTGTGGATGTACCATAAGACTATTTTCTTCTTTCTGCACGTTTTGCAACTTTTCCACTGACTCCACCAAGTTTGAACCCTGTTAACTCTAGTATTGTTCAAATCTGTTTTTCCACTAAAAAGACAAAAAACAACCGTGATATACGTGCCTTATTCCAGAAGGACATGGTCTCTATTTCAAATGTTGTCTCTTATTGGAATAACCTTGCACCAGACCTGAACTGGAAAGAAATCTGGTGTCTTCCATCTAAATATTTGGTTATTAATAAAATCAAAGAAGTATCCTTTAAGATTATCCATCGTTTTTATCCTTGCAACTCTTTCCTTCAATGATACAAAAAGGACATTGACATGAACTGCTCATTCTGCCAACTCCGTGAAGAAGATCTCTGTCATTTATTTTGGTCATGTCCTTTCTTATGTACTTTCTGGCAAGATATTTGCACTTTTATTTCCCAAAATATTCTTGTTGACTTTTCCCTTACTTATGTAAATGTGTTGTTTGGATTCTTTTCTTATCCCATGAATAAAACAAACCATTATTATATTATCAACCTAATTTTATTAGTAGCAAAATACCATGTACATAAATCTAAATTCTCATGTCAGAAACCTTGTTTCTTGGTCTTTAGAGAGGAATTCAAACAATATATTAGAACACTTCAGTACTCAAACAATAGTAAAACCATAAAAACTACTGATTTGTGTACCCACTTCAACATTTTTGTGACAACTTTTTTTCTCTTTACATATATATTTATATGTGAGCATGTATGTATACAGTATGTATAAATACACTTCTCTTTATTTGTGTTTGTTTATAACCCCCTGGCATTATCATTTTGTTTAATATTGATATTGTTTCTATTGTTTTGTTAACATTTTTATTTGTTCATTTTGTTCTATAATATTGATATTGTGTCTACTGTTTTGTTAACATTTTTATTATCAATTTAAAAATAATAATAATATTTTTTTTTTCTTCTTTCGGCTTTTCCTTGCGTTAGGGGTCACCACAGCGATCTAGTCGCACGAAGATTTGACAGTTGTTTTTACGCCGGATGCCCTTCCTGACACAACCACAGACCACCGAGCAACCACAGCCCTCTGTGTGGAGTAGAGAGCTGATATCTAGGGTTCCCGGGGGAGCAGATGGTGTGGGTTAAGGGCCTTGCTCAAGGGCCCAGAGTGGGGCAGATGAGGGTGGAGACAGGTGTGACCACTTCACTTATCCCACCCACATCTTTGATGTTGTCGGTACCGGGGCTTGAACCGGCGATCAATATTATTATAATTTTTTCACAGCCGCAGACTTCCGGTCTACGTGGTCTTTGAAGGACCCGGCCTACGTCGACCAGTTAGGCCGGGTCCTTCAAAGTATGCAGCCGTTGGATTGAGACACACCTAAAGAGTGTCACAACTCTCTCTGCTCTGTTGGAGCCGCTCCATGACCCACGTGACTTCTGCATTCCATTCAATGGGAGTGTCGCAACTCTCTCTTTACAGGGCTCTGCCCTGGACAAGTCACAAATCCAACTAAAATCATCATGGAAAAGCTGTTTAGATACAAACCTAATCTGTGACGCAGAACGTTTGGGTTGAAAACAGCACCTTGGGTTTTGTTGTGTTGCAGTTTGTCGTTCCTCTTTATAATCTGCATCTGTTGTTTCCAGAAACTCGGACATTTCTTCAGCAGCCACTTCCTCTCGTTGTTCAGCCTGATGTCTCCTCATCTCTGTTAGCCAAAGTGTACTTTAAATAATAGTTTCGAAACGGGTACACATTAACTGAAATCAAGAAAATGAAAAGTTACAGAAAATTAAAATTAATTAAAATTAAACCTCACACTAATATTCGTTGGCGTAAAATAAGTACTTCTGGAATCTCTTCTTCTGGGTGTTGTGTTCATAGATATCATATATAACACTAGATACCCCATAGCCTGCTCCGGCGCAGGATTTAGGGTGGCCATCTTGGAGTTGTCACCCTCGAACCTTGCTACACCAAAACAACAGAGATGCCTCCGCATTGCTCGGCTTATTCGTGTTCAAATCGGAAAACTGTTGATGTCAGGGACCGGGGGATAACTTTTCACAAGTAAGATGAACATATTATTGTTAGTATTTTGTGAATGTAATATTACTGTACTGTATTTATGCCCACCATATATATGTATGCTGTATATATATATGTGTGTATATATATATATATATATATATATATATATATATATATATATATATATATATATATGTATATATATA
>JBBPBX010064197.1:0-20320 GCA_038048925.1 Garcialebias charrua | reverse complement strand
TCAACATTGAAGTTTACAGAAAACCAACCCACACAGACCAATATCTCCTGTTCGACTCTCACCATCCACTGGAGCACAAACTTTCTGTCATCAGAACTTTACAGCATCGGGCAGAACACATCCCCACAAGGACAGAAGGGAAGGAAAAGGAACAGAAACACATCAAAAAATCTCTGCAATCATGTGGATATCCCAACTGGGCGTTTGTCAAGTCAGCAAGGAAATCTGTTAAACACAATAATGAACAGAAAAAGTCTAACAGACGGAAAAACATTGTCATTCCTTATGTTGCTGGAGTCTCAGAGAATTTCAGAAGGATTTTCAACAAACACAACATCCCAGTACACTTCAAACCCAGCCGGACTCTCAGACAGAGGCTGGTGCATCCGAAGGACAGAACCCCCACACACAAACAGAGTGGGGTGGTTTATGCAGTCCAGTGCAGCGAAGTCTGCTCAGACCGTTACATCGGAGAAACGAAACAACCTATCCACAAAAGAATGTCTCAACATAGGAGAGCAACCTCCTCTGGACAAAACTCAGCCGTTCACCTCCACCTCACGGACAAGGGACACTCCTTTGAGGACCAGAATGTTCAAATTTTGGACCGAGAACACAGATGGTTTGAGAGGGGGGTAAAGGAAGCTGTGTATGTTAAGAGAGAAAAACCTTCTCTTAACAGAGGAGGAGGTCTGAGATTTCAACTGTCTAAGACCTATAACTCAGTTTTGGATTTGATTCCGAAACGTTTTACACCGGATGGGAGCAGGGATGCCTTGTCTGTAAATTAGACTAACAAAGTTTCTCTGAGTAGCCTCTGTTGTTGTTTGGGAGGTGTCGTTTGTCAATTTACATACAGTTTTGTGGTGTTATTTGTAATAATAATGGTGTAATAATAAAGTTTCTGTCAGCAGGCAAACATCGACCAAACCGGTCCCTGCAGGCCCGGGACCCGTTCCCTGAAAACCAGTGTTCTGTGCCCTGAAGAACAGCTCGTCATAAAATAGATGGGAATGTTCCTACACGTCACGATAACAAGTTTTGCTGGGCGATTAATTGCCTCAGAAATTATTGCGATAAACGATAATATTGTTTGAAATTTGACAACCATTAGTAATTACTGTACTGTCAAATAATTTGTTTTGAGTGTAATACCTTTTTTGACCACTGGATGGCAGTTATAAGACTGTTTGAACTGAAGGATGGATAGTGAGGGAGCAAGCAGCGTGTCTCTAAGAAAAATGGGAGGGAGGCCCCTTGACGTGACATGGGCGGTCTCTCTTTGGTTCTAAAAATGGTGGACGCTCTGTGTGGTTTGAGCTCTTTAGCATTTTTCACATAAAGCTTTTAATAAAAATCAGTAGACAAGTTCTCAGCTTCTTTTTGCAGAGAAAACTTTTTACTTTTTACATTTAAAACTTTTACAAATAAAGTCCAGTTGTTTTTGTATTGAACACTTGTTCTGATTTTACATGAAGGCACGGGCTTCAACTGTGAATTTTTATGAATTATTTTATTCCTGAGGTTGGCCTGTTAGCTTAGCTTCTCAGCTTAGCTGCTTTTAACGATCAAAAAACACAATTTTGGACGATTAAAACTGATTTTAAAGAGAAAGGGAGGGGTCAGTGTAGAACATCGGAGTTTAACCCGCTCATTCTCAATCAGTTCATCTGGACAGTTTCTTTTTAGCAGAAACGTTTCACCCTCACTCCAGAGGGCTTCCTCAGTCAGAGTAGTCCAAAGCACACTGAAGTTAACCCACCAAGTAAGCAACTTATGTGGACCAACCAGTTTGCTGTAGCCAAGATGGTTTCTGGGGGCGTGTCCCTCGTCGACTCCTCCCAGGCAGGCAGACATGTCCAAAGTGGTTCAAGACAAGAAAGTTAATTCTCAATAGTCCAGGTATCAAATCCGCTCATTCTCAATCAGTTCATCTGGACAGTTTCTTTTTAGCAGAAACGTTTCACCCTCACTCCAGAGGGCTTCCTCAGTCAGAGTAGTCCAAAGCACACTGAAGTTAACCCACCAAGTAAGCAACTTATGTGGACCAACCAGTTTGCTGTAGCCAAGATGGTTTCTGGGGGCGTGTCCCTCGTCGACTCCTCCCAGGCAGGCAGACATGTCCAAAGTGGTTCAAGACAAGAAAGTTAATTCTCAATAGTCCAGGTATCAAATCCGCTCATTCTCAATCAGTTCATCTGGACAGTTTCTTTTTAGCAGAAACGTTTCACCCTCACTCCAGAGGGCTTCCTCAGTCAGAGTAGTCCAAAGCACACTGAAGTTAACCCACCAAGTAAGCAACTTATGTGGACCAACCAGTTTGCTGTAGCCAAGATGGTTTCTGGGGGCGTGTCCCTCGTCGACTCCTCCCAGGCAGGCAGACATGTCCAAAGTGGTTCAAGACAAGAAAGTTAATTCTCAATAGTCCAGGTATCAAATCCGCTCATTCTCAATCAGTTCATCTGGACAGTTTCTTTTTAGCAGAAACGTTTCACCCTCACTCCAGAGGGCTTCCTCAGTCAGAGTAGTCCAAAGCACACTGAAGTTAACCCACCAAGTAAGCAACTTATGTGGACCAACCAGTTTGCTGTAGCACTATTGAGAATTAACTTTCTTGTCTTGAACCACTTTGGACATGTCTGCCTGCCTGGGAGGAGTCGACGAGGGACACGCCCCCAGAAACCATCTTGGCTACAGCAAACTGGTTGGTCCACATAAGTTGCTTACTTGGTGGGTTAACTTCAGTGTGCTTTGGACTACTCTGACTGAGGAAGCCCTCTGGAGTGAGGGTGAAACGTTTCTGCTAAAAAGAAACTGTCCAGATGAACTGATTGAGAATGAGCGGATTTGATACCTGGACTATTGAGAATTAACTTTCTTGTCTTGAACCACTTTGGACATGTCTGCCTGCCTGGGAGGAGTCGACGAGGGACACGCCCCCAGAAACCATCTTGGCTACAGCAAACTGGTTGGTCCACATAAGTTGCTTACTTGGTGGGTTAACTTCAGTGTGCTTTGGACTACTCTGACTGAGGAAGCCCTCTGGAGTGAGGGTGAAACGTTTCTGCTAAAAAGAAACTGTCCAGATGAACTGATTGAGAATGAGCGGATTTGATACCTGGACTATTGAGAATTAACTTTCTTGTCTTGAACCACTTTGGACATGTCTGCCTGCCTGGGAGGAGTCGACGAGGGACACGCCCCCAGAAACCATCTTGGCTACAGCAAACTGGTTGGTCCACATAAGTTGCTTACTTGGTGGGTTAACTTCAGTGTGCTTTGGACTACTCTGACTGAGGAAGCCCTCTGGAGTGAGGGTGAAACGTTTCTGCTAAAAAGAAACTGTCCAGATGAACTGATTGAGAATGAGCGGATTTGATACCTGGACTATTGAGAATTAACTTTCTTGTCTTGAACCACTTTGGACATGTCTGCCTGCCTGGGAGGAGTCGACGAGGGACACGCCCCCAGAAACCATCTTGGCTACAGCAAACTGGTTGGTCCACATAAGTTGCTTACTTGGTGGGTTAACTTCAGTGTGCTTTGGACTACTCTGACTGAGGAAGCCCTCTGGAGTGAGGGTGAAACGTTTCTGCTAAAAAGAAACTGTCCAGATGAACTGATTGAGAATGAGCGGATTTGATACCTGGACTATTGAGAATTAACTTTCTTATCGGAGTTTAACCTTTTGTCGTCCAGGGTCTTCAGTAGAAAGAGACACGAAAGAAATGATAAAGCTGATAAATGAAAATGAGGTTGATCATTTTAATTTATCATGAGATTAATTGATTTATTTATCGTGACAGGACCAGACTTAAGGGCAAGGCAGAGCTGTGCGTCTGTACGAGCGCCGCGCCACGCGCATGTGCAGTTCACAGCAGAGCTCAGCGTGAAGCAGCAACGTTTTCGCTCCAAATACTTGATGTCATTTGAGCAGAAGCAGGGCGGAGCGTTTAGCTACGGGACAAATTGAGGTCGCTGATTGGTCATTTGCTGACACGCCTACTGATTTGATTGACAGGTCGGGAAAGGCAGAGGGCTGCGCAGCCTTGTTCTGTGTTTATATGTTAATAAAAAGTCCTAAAAATTAAAACAGGGAGCGCTGGTCCTTCAGCCCACAGTACACCAGGAAATGTTTAGAACCTGCGCATCCACGTTGGACATGACTTTAGTTCACTCGTGACAAGTTCATTCATTCCTCCTCATCGGAGGAGGAAGTGAATGGTGACCGCTTCAAGCGATCACTTGACTTTTGGCAAAAAAACAAAAGAAAAGTCAAGTTCAGCGATGAAGAAGGGATATTTAATTTTTTTTTTTCATTCAACCTTTATTTAGTCAGGTAAATCTTTTGAACCTCATGGGCTCATTTACGAAAGCGACCTGCTAAAACTAAAGAACAATGAACAGCAGTGTAGAATTTCCTTAAACAATAAACAATAAACAAACAAACAATAAACAATAGAAAACAAAAGAGAGAAAAAAACAAAAGAAAGTTTTTTTTTTTTTTTTTTTTTTTTAACAAAGTATCAAAAAACTAGCAAAACATTATAAGGTAGACGTATAAAATCAAAGACAGGAACAAATCTGCATTGGTTTAATTTTTTTATTTTTATTTTTTAACAAAGTATCAAAAAACTAGCAAAACATTATAAGGTATATGTATAAAATCAAAGACAGGAACAAATCTGCATTGGTTTTTGCCAGGATTCCAACAGATTCTGAAAACCATTTAGAGAAGTCAAGGTCGAGAGCTTCAGATCTTTTTGTAAGATATTCCATGAAGCAGGAGCAGAGTAGGAGAAGGCCCTTTTTCCAAGTTCAGTCCTCACTGACGGAACACTGCAGGTAATCATGTCCTGAGAGCGCACGCTGTAGCTGCACTCACGCAAAGACATGTAGGAGGAGATGTATGAGGGCAGCAGACCAAGAAGTGATTTAAAGATGAAAATGTACCAGTGGAAGAGTCTGCGTGAGGTTAATGATGTCCAGTTAACCAGTGAATACAGGGTGCAGTGGTGGGTACGATAATCACAACCAGTTATGAATCTTAGTGCACCATGATAGACAACATCCAACATCCGCAGGGTGCTTGTAGGAGCATTCATGTAGAGAATGTCACCGTAATCAATGGAGGGAAGGAAAGTCACAGACACAAGGCGTTTCCTGACATTCAGTGATAGACATGATCTGTTTCTGAAAAAGAAACCCAGTTTAACTTTCAGTTTCTTCACTAGGTTTTCCACGTGGAGTTTAAAAGAGAGATGTGAATCAATCAGGATACCCAGATATTTATAGGAATCAACAAACTCAATAGGGACACCATTTGAAGATAAAATCAGAGGAGGATCTGCTGGAACCGCCTTCCTATTTGAAAAAAACATCCCTTTTGTTTTATCAGCATTTAGGACAAGTTTGAGACGGAACAAATCTGACTGGATGATGTCAAAAGCGGATTGCAGTAACTGGAAAGCCTTAGCTACTGTTTTAGCTCGGCAATAAACAACTGTATCATCAGCATAGAAATGTAAGGATGCATCAGGGATGCAGTGACCTACATTAGCTATGTAGATTGTAAAGAGAGTGGGTCCTAAAACTGAGCCTTGTGGTACACCATTTTTAACTGTTAAATAGCTGGAAGAAGTACCGTTATGTTGAACACATTGCCTCCGATTGGAAAGATAGTTAGAAAACCAACCGATGGTGTGATCAGAGAAACCGATTTCTGAGAGCTTATGACACAGGATGTTATGATCCACAGTGTCAAAAGCTTTAGACAGGTCTAAGAAAAGTGCAGCACAATAGTCCTTAGCATCCAATGCTTCAACAACATCATTCAGAACCTTCAGAGAAGCAGTTGTTGTGCTGTGTTTTTTCCTGAAACCAGATTGATGGAGAGGTAAGATGTTAAATGAGTCCAGATAATTTTTGATCTGAGAGTTTATCAGTTTTTCTTGAACCTTGGCTAAGATGCAGAGTTTAGAGATCGGTCGATAATTGTTCAGTGAGGTGGGGTCACCTCCCTTCAGCAAAGGAAGAACAAAGGCTGTTTTCCAAGCATCCGGAATGGTGTTTTGGCTTATGGACAGATTAAAGATGTGGGTCACAGGGACTGTGATGATATGAGCAGCCAGCCTTAAGAAATAAGGTGGAAGTTCATCTGGACCTGCAGATTTTTTTGGATCAAGATCATTTAACAGTTTATTTACCTCACTGACTGAGAATATTAATTAATACATTTGTGTCTCATACAAAACAGTCCGCCACCGGGCAGTTTATTGTGAGACAACGCGCGCGCGTGAGCGGTCGTAAAATTTGAGCTTGGCGCGTTCACGCCCGCGTTCAAAGGCTTGTGCCACGGCGCTCACACGGCGTGGCACTCGTCAAAACGCACAGCTCTGCCTGGCCCTTTAACTTTGTTAGACACAACACAAGAAATGTTTCCTGATCAAACTAAACAGGATGTAGTCAGTTCTGTAAAAATCTTTTTTGAACTTAAAACATTTATAAATGTTCCCTGAATAAATACGGCTCAAAACCTTTAAAAGATGTTCTACCAAAAGGAAACTCCCTGAAACGATCAAAGTTCTGTTCAAAAACTGAAATGGAACAACGAGGATTCCTTCATGACAAAAAGGTTCCAGTAAACCCAACAAAAAGTTTAATATGAAATTGGTCTATGGAATAGTTTGGAAAATGATGTCAAAACAGCTAAGTCTATGTCTTTATTTAAGAAAATGATTAGGAAGAAATTCTTAAAAAGATATACTGTATATAAATGTTAAAATACTAAATGTAATATAAATCGGCAAATTGTTACAAGTTATTAATTTTGTTCATGGATAATCATTGTTTGAACTGATGAGAAGGGGCAGATATACAAGAATTATATTCTTCTTCTGCTTCCTTTCATTTTAATCAATCAATCAATCAATCTTTATTTATAGAGCCCTTTTCAGCAGCCAGAAGGTGCACAAAGTGCTGAACAATACAGAAATAAAACAAACAATAAAAAACAACAATAAAAACAGCCAGTAAAAAATTAAAAACAATTAAGACCTAACAAGAATGTCAAAGAACTACTAGGTATTAAAAGCCTGCCTGAATAAAAAGGTTTTAAGATTAGATTTAAAAGACTCCATATGAGTGATGGAGCGCAAGTCCAGAGGTAGCTTATTCCAGAGACTGGGTGCAACGACAGAAAAGGCCCGGTCACCCCAACGTTTGTAGTTGGACTTTGGGATGGACAGGAGAAATGTATTAGATGATCTCAGTGTTCTCCTATATTCACGGACAGTTACGAGATCAGTCAAATACAGTGGGGCAAGACCATTGAGTGCTTTAAAAGTGAATAATAAAATTTTGAATTTAATTCTAAAATCAATTGGAAGCCAATGGAGAGAAAATAAAACAGGGGTAATATGTTCACATCTGGAGGTGTTTGTTAAAAGTCTAGCTGCAGTACTTTGGACCAATTGAAGGCGTCTAATGGAGGATTGGGAGATTCCTGCATACAGGGAATTACAGTTGTCTAGCCTTGAGGTGATAAAAGCATGAATGGCCTTTTCCAAATCAAAACGATTTAAAAAAGGTTTAACTTTGTATAAAAGACGTAGTTGATAAAAACAGGCCTTGACTACAGACGCTATTTGTTTATCAAATTTTAAGTCCTTGTCAAATGTCACCCCCAAGTTTTTAATTTTTGGTCTGCATTTGGAAGTTAGAGCACCAAAGTTACAGGGAGCATCATCACCGAAGAAGATGCATTCTGTCTTTCCTTCGTTTAAAAACAAAAAATTACGGTGAAGCCACTGTTTAATGTCGTCAATACAATCAGCGTAGGGAGTGAGAAGATTGCTGTTTTTGGGTTTCATTGGTAGATAAATTTGTACATCATCAGCATAGCAGTGAAAAGAAAAATTATGTCTGGCTATTACTGATCCAAGAGGCAGCATGTACAGTGAGAAGAGGAGAGGACCAAGAATAGAACCCTGTGGCACACCACAAGAAAGAACGGCAGTGGAGGAAGAAAGAGTGTCCAACATGACAGAGAATGTTCTGTTGGTCAAGTAGGCAGTGAACCACTTGAGTGCTGTACCAGAAATTCCAACATAATGTTGTAGGCGAGATAGAAGGACAGTGTGGTCTACTGTATCAAATGCAGCTGTGAGGTCCAGCAACACCAGTGCAACGGGACACTTGGCATCCATGGACATGGAAATGTCATTATGGACTTTTAACAAGGCTGATTCGGTAGAATGACGGGATCTAAAACCAGACTGAAATGTTTCAAAAATACCATGATTTTCTAAAACAGGTTGTAACTGCATAAAAACAATTTTTTCTAAAACTTTAGATAAAAAAGGCAGATGAGAAATAGGTCTAAAATTAGATAAAATTGATGGGTCCAGGTGAGGTTTTTTAAGAAGGGGCCTAACTACAGCATGTTTAAATGCAGCAGGGACAATTCCTAAACGAAGGCAGGAGTTTAAAGGGGACCTCAGATGTATTTTTTAAATTTTTATGGTATTTCTGTGGGATATCCAGACCCTATTCCTTCAATTTAATGCACAAAATAATTATTAGATAATCAATTATACCCTTTTTAATTCTGCCATTTTTAACTTTCGTTTTGAACGACCGGTTTCTTGAAGTCCACGCCCTTCAACGATCTGTTCACGCCCTCTGTAACAGCCAGTATCTGTAATGTGTTGTTGTTTTAAAATTAGCTCTTTTTTTATTACTCATTTGACTTACTGTTAGTGTTAGCTTAAGATAACTTACCGAAACCCGTCTGAGCGCGCCGCAGTTTGCTGCTCCTTTTAGCATTAGACCACCCGAATCCGAAGCTAATGTTAGCTTGTTCCTCTTCCGGTTTTCGCCAGCTCCGCTCGTTGCACGCGATGAGATTTTGGGAGTTATCGCTGTTCCAGTGAAGACAACACAAAGTTCACCAAGTGTCTCCCGTAAATTAATCTGTAAGGAGAAGGTCCTCTTGCTGCGAGCCTGCTGCGAGGCTGCTGCAAGGCTGTACAGTTGAAGCTCCGCTCCATCGCGCCGGAAGAGGGTCCCGTCGAACCCGGTCCTTCCGCCTGTGGTCCGCTCGTTTAATTTTTGCCGGCTGCGCGTTGGCAGCGATCGCAAATACACTAAAAATTGAACTAAAACATAAAAATAACAATTATACTTTATTTATAAAGCCATTTAAAAAAACACAGCTGCAACAAAGTGCTGTACACATGAAATTAAGAACATATAAACAAAAGATGAGATGAAATCATGAAAAACAACAGTCATGTGTTTAATACAGAAGTGGGTTGAGCCTAACCAGGGGTTGCTAGGTGAGGGGCTGGACTCAGGTTTGATCTGATTGGCTGGCGGCTTGTGACGTCAATAAATGCAGGAAGTGTGAATCCTGGTGTATTTATCAAAAATAAATAAATCTACTTAGAGTAAATAAACCACTGGGTGCATTTTTTTGGCACAAGGACTGTTTTTTTATGAAGTAAATACCCAAAGTTTAGTAAAAAAACATTAAAAAGTGAATTTTGCATGTGTGGTCCCCTTTAAAAGTGTTAATTTTAAATCTTGTTTTTTTTTCTTCCATATAATTTGTAATTGTCTTTTTTGTGTTTTATATTTAAAATGAATAAAAATAAACAAATAAATAAATAAAATAAGCAGAACAGGAAAAGTTGGACACAAACAGTTGTGCAGGCCACGCCCAGCACATCTCTGTGCTCTGATTGGTCGGTGTGATTGCTCACCTGTGAGCCTGTCGCAGCCCGTTGACCGGTGTCAGCTCCCCCATCAGCAGCTTCAGGATGGTGGATTTACCGGCGCCGTTTTCACCGACCTGTCGTGAAACAACAAGCTGAGCTGCCTCATCGATCGATGTGATTGGTTAACAACTGTCCGCTGGCGGTCTAATCTAACGAAGGCACGTACGATGCAGATGCGAGACTCCAGGTCAGCGGACAGGTTGAGTCCGGTGAAGAGAGGCTGGTCGCGCGAGTAGCAGAACTCGACTTCATCGAGCTGCAGGATGGGAGGAGACAGCTTCTCAAAGTTGTCAGGAAACCTGCAGACACACATCAACAAGCAGTCAGAGCTGAAGGGGACACCTGGGGGGCTGTCAGGACACATCTGGTCCCATCTGGACAGACTTACTTTAAAGTGACTTCTGATTCTTTCTGGATGGGTTTCAGCTCTGGTCTGCAGGAGACAAACACAATCAGAACCAACAAACGTCTCTACACAACCAGGACAGACACACAAAACTTTACACAAAATGTCCTGATGCTCAATAATCAGGAAGATGAATCCAACCAGGTGGAGTCTGGTCCTCTGGACGGATTCTTCAGTCTGAGGAGATGAAACAAACTCATCTTGTGAACAGCTCCTTCTCATAGTGGATCAACCAGTTTGTTGTTGACATCCAGAACTAGCTGCTCACATGATAAAGAAGGACCATCAGCCTAACAAAGGCAACGCAACGTTGCGGTTGTGTCAAGTCGTGTTCCTCTGGTGGAGATGATCACAGCCACTGAGTCAAGACATTCACAACAACAACATTAAAGAGTGTGACGCAGAACAACTCAGAGTCAAAGTTTCAGCCTCATCTTCACTAAACCACCACCTTCCAACATCAGTAGAGAAGAGAGGGATGCACTCACCACTCTTAGCAAGGACAAAAACATCATAATTCTCCCAGCAGACAAAGGAAGGTGCACAGTGATTTTGAACCAGAAAGACTATCATGAGAAAGTTATGTCACTCCTTAGTGACCTAGGCCCTGTTTACATGGATACTGTGTGGGGGAAACGTAACTTTTGGGCATGTTAATTAGTTTAAAAGTTTTGCGTTGACACGGATCTGACATGGATCTGCTCGAATCTCCCCCCTCCCTCATGCAGGGTTGCCAGATAAGAATTAATTAATCATCTAGTACTGTTGCTTATTTTTTATTTTTTTTTACCCAAACTGTCATATTTGCTGCGTGAGTGTCTGATAAGATTAATAGTGTGTTGAGTTTAGTGAACATTTGCACTGAAAAGGGGTAAAAAAAATAATAAAAAAATAAAATTCATGTTTATCTGGCAACCCTGCCTTCATGCCCCCCCGCTTACACCCACTGCGCATGCGTCCTGCTGAACCTTCACCCACTGCGCATGTGTGCTGCGTCACTCTGCTGGCTGTCTGCTACTTTCTTTTGTGCTAAAAGCTGAGCTAACAACAACAAGTTAAAGCTGGATTTTGGATAAGAGTCGACACTATTTGACACCAAGCGGCCGGGACCTCTTCATCTAACAAGCTGCACCAGTTGCTGACTGTGGACCAGAACCGAGTCGATGAGGATGAGGTCTGACTTTACTCCGTGATAAACATGACTTACAGCAGGTAAATCAACGTTCTTAATATAATGTTTGCTTGTGTTTACTTTGATCACACAACAACGGGGTTTTTATTTATTTATTTATTTATTTCTGCCAGGTGCAGAAGCTGTCGACTCGTTCCAACAAACAGGCAGACGGTTCGGCGGTTCTGATGGGTCCAGATGAACAGCAAGAGTCCAGTTCATTAACGTAGTTACAGTTCGGTTCACGTGTTTTTAATAGTGTTCAGTTTAATTCTCAGTGTTTGCGTTGTAAAATTTGTGCTGCTGAATAAATAAATAAATAAATAAACCTGGTGTCTTCATTTTCACAGCACGTTACGCACTGTTTAAAAAATGTAACGAGTCCAGATAGATACTGTAGTTCAGATAAATTTAAACATCTCCCACGCCAACATAAATACTGTTTATTATTGTTAAACTGTTATATTGAGCAGCGTGACACGTGAAATGTCAGCCTGCCCCGCGCATGCGGGCTGCGCGCATGTGGTTGACACAAAAGATCAGCAGGAGATGTTTATATTATCAGCGGGGGTGCAGCGAAAAAGTTCCACTTTGGGAGCAGGCTCAGAAAACTATCGGTGTCATAGAGGGGGGCCAGCGGTGTCGTGTAGGCGATAAGCAAAGTCGCAAAGAGAAAGTAGCGGTTACACTCAAAATACGCACCGTGTAAACTGGCCCTTAACCACTTATGAACCGCTGAAAAGAGATCCAGGAAGTGGTTACAAGAAGAAGTTGATAGATTGCCTGAAAATTTTGAAGCAGGACAAGGCTATTGACAGTATTCTGTACCACAGACTGTACCCAGGGGAGGCCACGCCAAGTCTGTATGGTTTACCCAAAATCCACAAACAAGGTGTACCTTTAAGACCAATTGTTAGCATGATTAACTCTGTCACTTACAATGTTTCCAAATATCTGGCATCTGTACTCATCCCTTTAGTTGGCAGCTCAGAACACCACATACAGAACACCATGGACTTTGTGGATAAGGTGAGGGATGTCATCATGGAGACTGATGAAACAATGGTCTCTTTTGATGTCACATCACTCTTTACGTGCATTCCTGTTGATGAGGCAGTAGAGGTGGTCTGTTTAAGGTTAAAATCAGACACCACTCTGAACAGCAGGACCACGCTTTCCACAGAACAACTGTGTCAACTCTTGAAACTGTGCCTGCAGTCAACCTACTTCACATATGGGGAGCAATATTATAGGCAGAAACATGGGTGTGCTATGGGGTCTCCAGTTTCTCCTATTGTTGCCAACCTGTACATGGAGGAGGTAGAAAAGAGAGCCTTGACGTCCTTTTCAGGGAGACCACCAAGTCATTGGTTCAGGTATGTTGACGACACCTGGGTTAAAATTAAATCTCAGGAAGTCCAACATTTCACTGATCACATCAACTCTGTGGATAAATATATCAAGTTCACACGAGAAGATGTAAAAAATGGCAGGTTGGCTTTCTTGGACTGTGAGGTCTCAGTTTCTGATAGAGGAAATTTGCAAACTGAGGTGTACCGCAAACCCACACACACAGACCAGTATTTACAGTTTGACTCCCATCACCCTCTGGAGCACAAGTTAGGAGTCATCAGGACTCTGTACCACAGAGCAGACAGAGAAATCACACACAAAACAGGCTCTAGAGAAATGTGGATATCCTAACTGGGCCTTCCTGAAAGCAGAGAAGAAACCCAAACAGGACTCCAGCCAGCCATCAGGTGAAAAGAAGGAACCCAGACCCAGACCAGTGGTCATTCCAGATGTTGCAGGAGTTTCAGAGACATTGAGACGTTTATTTTCTAAACACAACGTCCCAGTGGCTTTTAAACCCCAAAATACATTAAAGACTGGTTCATCCCAAAGATCCAGTCCCCCGGCACAAACAGAGTAATATTGTGTATGCTGTTCAGTGTCAGGAGGGTGATCAGTCTTATATCGGGGAAACTAAACAGCCACTGGCCAAAAGGATGGACCAGCACAGAAGATCAACATCATCAGGTCAGGACTCTGTGGTCTACACTCATCTCCAGGTCAGAGGTCACTCTTTCAGGGATGAAGATGTTCACATCCTTGATAGAGAGGAACGATGGTAAAAGGAGGACATCTTTGTGAAAAGAAACCGTCCATCATTAAAGGACATGACCCACCATGTTTTCAAATTGCATCGCCATTAATATGTAGTAGTGACTTAAAAAATAAAACAGGAGCGTTTTATTGATATTGTAGAGAAAGAACGCTAAATGTGTTATTTCATGACTTAAAGGAGATTTTAACGCAGCAGTTCCGGCAAAATGTGTCCCTCTCCATATGGGCATCGACGTCACTGCAGGGACCACCTTGAATGTAGACGGAGTTATAACGAGCATCATGCATCAACGTAGCTTTCTTATTTCTGACCAGAGTAGTTACGAATACAACTAAGAAAATGCCAAACCGATGTGTTGCCCAGTTCTGCAGCAATACCTTGAAGGATGGCGTTATTGTTCATTCAAAAAGGCGTTCAATTCAAGATCAACTGGACTTTATTTGTAACAGAAGACGTTTCGCTTCTCATCCGAGAAGCTTTCTCGGATGAGAAGCGAAACGTCTTCTGTTACAAATAAAGTCCAGTTGATCTTGAATTGAACGCCTTTTTGATTTATCATGTCCTGGACGACTGAGAATCTTCACCAGCATGTTATTGTTCATTATTTCCCCAAAATCAAAAGGATTCATAATGCATGGATAAAGTTTGTTCAAGTCAAACGAGCTGACTTCATTGCTCCATCCCGTAGCAGTGTTTTGTGTTCAAAACACTTTAAACTGGACGACTACGAGTCAGCAATGATGTAGGCATTTGGATTTAAGGGGAAAAGATGTACGAGACTGAAGGAAGAAGCTGTGCCAACTGGAAAACTGGACTCATCTCCCTCCGAGGACCGACCAGCGAAGAAGGCTCGCACCTCGACAGTTGTGAGAAAACGGGAGGTTTTGCGGGTCAGACTTTTGCTCAATTTAATTTTTTTAATTTTTGACATCAGAACAGAATCAATAATAGAGCAGGCTTTTAAATGTACCATAGTTTGTTAATATTCACGCCACTTTTTCATGAAAATCTGTGTCGCTATCCTGTGCTAGTTAGCATAATGCTAATGCTAGTTAGCATAATAATTTGTCCATCAGTTCTCGTTTTTTCTCGGCATTACATTGCACGGAAATAATAAACATCCCCCAATGTCTGAGCTAGGCACAAACGTAACTGTGAGGTGTGTACAACTCTACAGCGATACATAAAAAAGATAAAAACAAAATCGAGACGATTTAAGGGGAGTTCAACTGCTAGAGCGGTGAGTGTCCGTGTCTGAGCTCTGTGTGTTTGCGGCTGCAGCAGCGGGTGAAGTGAGGTTTTAGCACTTACATGTGTAAGGATGGAGGATAAAAAATGACTGGTTATGACTGTGTGGCAAAGTCGGAATGTAAGATCCATTGCAGTGCCTTCTGACTGGATCCTTTATTTACGTCATTCGTCGTTCGGCAATCATCGGCGGGGTTTCCGGATGATATGGAAAAAATCATATATCACGATATGGACTTTTTTATATCACGATAACGATATATATCACGATATATACAACACGATGTGTGTGTGTGTGTACAGGAAAAATTTGGACCAAAGTTTTTTTATTTTATTATTTTACTACAGATAGTTACAATTATAAGAATGTGAACAAAAAGAACAAGGAAATTTGGACCAAAGTAGAAACTAGATCTACCTTAATTCAAGGAGTACGATTATGGAATGACTTAATGCCAAATGACAAATGTTAAGGAAGCCAAATCATTCCTTGTATTTAAGAAACTGGTAAAAAATGAATTGCTAAAAAAATATAAATGAATCTAATTTAATGTGTGATATATGTGAATTGAAAATTGACTGAGTTATTTACTTATTTTGTTATTATAGAAAATATTGTTTGAACTGTTATTAGATGAATAAGGAGCAGATTTAATAAGATTTATTCTTCATCTGCTACCTTTCATTTTATTTTTTTTTTTTCTATTATGAATACGTTAATTGTTGTATTTCATATTATAAAATGAATAAACTAACAAACAAACAACTCCTTTTCTACTTTGGTCCAAATTTTTCCTGCAGGTGGCGGTAAAACAACAGCTGCTAATGAAACTCACGAAGAAGAAATCCGCTCTGAAGTTTGAGTAAACAAAGCAAGAAACAGAAAAGAGAAAACGTTGCGTTTGATTGCGGTTCTGTTGTGTCTCTGGTCTGTTTTGTATTGGTTAACTGGACCCGAGTTCGGACTCGGTTGGACTCTGGGTTCGTGTCCTCTGGACCCATTTTGTCTCCGAGTTTCAGCGGAGCGAAATAATGGAAGCTAACAAGGTGAGCTTCCCCCTCTTTTTGGTAAAAGTTATTCTTCTTGGGCTGCCTGTGCAGCTGTTTTCTCCTTGTTGAGACACCGGCTTCATGCGCCTGCGGCTCTGTTGCTCTCGAGTTTAACAACGTAAAGCATGTGTCGCAAACCCGCGCGTGCGTCAAACATAAAGCAGCGCCGTCATCTCGCAAAACCCCATATGAAGCTTCTTTGCGACAGTTATTTTTTTATTCTTATTTATCACGATAGAGACGATAGAAGGAAAGTAGCACGATAGACACGTTTCTATCGTCCCCACGATATATATCGTCATATCGCACAGCCCTACCTGGCCCAAATGCAAAAATGAAAATAGACATCATATTCTACTACAGTAATTGTCCAATATGGTGAATTGTTACTGTCACAGTGGGTGTTGTCCTTTATATAAAGGTGGAGGCCTCCGGGTTTAACTCTCCCCCTCTTACAATGCTGTTATTGCTAGTATCACTCGGCCCTCTGTGAATAACAAACAACCATCAGGGTGCTAACGATCCATCGTTAGGCTGATGGTCCTCCTTGAGCATGTGAGCAGCTGGTTTTGACTGTCATCAGCCAACTGGTTGATCCATTGTGAGAGGGTGCTATTTGTAAGACTGAGTTTGTTGCAGCTCCTCAGACTGAGGAAGTCTTTTGGATAAAAGATTAAACATTTCTACAAGAAGAATCCGTCCAGAGGACCAGACTCAGTTTGGTTAGATATCTAAAAAACGTTGTGTATGAAATTCAGGTGAGAAAGTGAGTGTGTGTGTGTGTGTGTGTGCATGCGTGTGTGTGTGCGTGCGTGTGTGTGTGTGTGTGTGTGTGAGAGAGTGTGTGTGTACTCACAGTTTCTCCAGCAGTTTGATCTTACTCTGGACTTGTGCCGCTCTGTTGGCATTGTACCTAAACCTGTCGATGAAAACCTGAGACACAAACACACCAGGTGTTAGTCTGACACCAGCATTTAGTCAGTCCCTGTCAGGTTCTGCTGCTGGTACCGAGTAGTTAATGGACGACTATTTAATAACTTAATGTTAAGATAACCATAAACAAAATATTAACAATTTAACTAGTAATACACCAACACATGTAGGTGCTTTACATTTTACTGGTAACAGGAAACAGTTAAGAAAAAGTGTAATAGCAAGATGTAGTACCCTGTAGTAACTTGTAGTACTATGTAGCATTATGTAATGGTTTGTGGTATCATCCTGTAGTATTCTATAGTACCCCGTAGTATCTTATCAGACCGTGTAGTATCTTGTAGTACTGTGTAGTATCATCATGTAATGGTTTGTGGTATTGTGTAGTATCATGTAGTACCCTGTAGTAAGATGTAGTACCTTGTAGTATGATGTTGTAACCTGGAGTATGATGTAGTACTCTGAAGTATCCTGTAGTAACCTGCACTATGATGTAGTACCCTGTTATGATGTCTTACGCTGGTATAGATGTAGTACCCTGGAGTATGATGTAGTACCTTTTAGTATTGTGTAGTAACCTGCTGTATACTTTAGCACCCTGCACTATGATGTAGTATCCTGGAGTATGATGTTGTAACCTGTAGTAAGATGTAGTACCTTGTAGTATTGTGCAGTAACCTGCGGTATCCTGAAGTACCCTAGAATATGATGTAGTACTCTGTAGAATTATGCACTATCCTAGAGTATAATGTAGTACCTGGTATCATGTAGTACCCTGGAGTATTATATAGTACCCTGGAGTATTATATAGTACCCTGGAGTATCATATAGTACCCTGGAGTATCATGTAGTACCCTGGAGTATCATGTAGTACCCTGGAGTATCATGTAGTACCCTGGAGTATCATGTAGTACCCTGGAGTATCATGTAGTACCCTGGAGTATCATGTAGTACCCTGGAGTATCATGTAGTACCCTGGAGTATAACATAGTACCCTGGAGTATCATGTAGTACCCTGGAGTTTCATGTAGTACCCTGGAGTTTCATGTAGTACCCTGGAGTTTCATGTAGTACTCTGTAGAATGATGCACTATCCTGGAGTATCATGTGTAGTATCATGTAGTACCCTGTAGTATAATGTAGTACCCTGGAGTATCATGTAGTACCCTGGAGTACCCTAGAATATCATGTAGTACCCTGGAATATCATGTAGTACCCTGGAATATCATGTAGTACCCTGGAGTATCATGTAGTACCCTGGAGTACCCTGGAATATCATGTAGTACTCTGTAGAATAATGCACTATCCTGGAGTATCATATAGTACCTTGGAGTATAATGTAGTACCCTGGAGTATCATGTAGTACCCTGGAGTATCATGTAGTACCCTGGAGTACCCTGGAATATCATGTAGTACCCTGGAATATTATGTAGTACTCTGTAGAATAATGCACTATCCTGGAGTATCATATAGTACCTAATGTAATACCCTGGAGTAGGGCTTTAACAGACTACTCGAGTAATCGACAGATTGATTACTTGGACCTCTATCGAG
Organism: Garcialebias charrua; assembly: GCA_038048925.1. Lineage (NCBI taxonomy): Eukaryota > Metazoa > Chordata > Actinopteri > Cyprinodontiformes > Rivulidae > Garcialebias > Garcialebias charrua. Next base: position 2,051 of record JBBPBX010064197.1, on the reverse strand, counting down.
TTTTTTAATTTCACGTCGAGTATTCGTAGTGACGTCATCACGTCGCAGTTACAGAACAGAAAATGAATCAACTTCCTGTTTGGAGCGTGTTACACCATATTCTGTGACCACCGTGTATTGTGACCGTAGGGGGCGGTGTTGCATGAACTGTTGCAGGTCACAGAATATGGTGCAACACCAGGTCCAATGACCGAACCAGAACCAGCTTTCTCTGACCTTGTTTCACAAATAAAAGGCAAAAAATATAAATCTCTAAACCTACAAAAACCTATTAATCTCTAAAACTAAACATAATGCGCAGCACCACAGGTGGTGGTGCGGGGTGTTCAATCGCCCCACTGTTTTAAGTTTTGTTTTTGACGTGCCGCAGATTTCTTTTCACTTTTGCAGCTTAATAATAATAACCAATCGTTTTTTGGTTTCCTGTGACTTATTTACTGTAAGATAAATGGTAGGAGCATAATATATGCTCCCAATGTTTTGTTGGTCTTTTTTTGTAAATAATAATGTTTTTTTTTTTGTTTTTTTTGCGGTTTTGATTACCGGTAGTTAATCAGAGCCATATAAAGAGAGTTCTGACACTCTTTGAACTCGCCGACAGGCGGTCACGTGGTTCATGTAGCTCTCATTCGTTCCAAACTACGGCTATGGAAACCTTGTGGAGCTGCGCCCTCTGGCGGCGACGGAGCGCTACTGCAGGCAGCGTCAGACTGTAACCATGGTAACATCAAGTCCAGACCAGAGCCATGGAACGAATCGCCCCCTCCATGACCCACGTGACTTCCGCATTCCATTCTTACAATGGAACTCTATGGAAGTGTCGGAACTCTCTCTTTCTAGGGCTCTGTAGTTAATTATTTTTTGCATCTTGAGATCCTATGACATCATCAACTACTTGAACACTACTCGAGTATTATTATGTTAATGTCGAGTTTTAAAATTATGTACTTGTTCAACCCCTACCCTGGAGTATCATGTAGTACCCTGGAATATCATGTAGTACTCTATAGAATGATGCACTTATCCTGGAGTATCATGTAGTACCCTGGAATATCATGTAGTACCCTGGAGTATCATGTAGTACCCTGGAATATCACGTAGTACCCTGGAGTACCATGTAGTACCCTGGAGTATCACATAGTACCCTGGAGTACCATGTAGTACCTGTATATGTTGCCTGTACTGCAGCTGGGCCTCATACTCCCTATGCTGGTTCTTCAGTCGGTCTTCTTTCGTCTTCACAAAGTTCTCGTAGTCGCCGCGGTAACTCTCCAGCCTCTGGGAGTGCAGGTGGATGATGTCGGTTACCACAGCGTTCAGGAAGTTTCTATCGTGGGAGACAACCAAGATGGTGGACTGCCACGTCTGAGGGGGAGGAGTCATTCAGCTAGTTAGCTTGTTGCTAAAGGCTCCTGCTGCTTCCTGTAAGAAATGCTAACAGTACAGACCTGCAGGTAGTTCTCCAACCACAGGATGGCTCTGATGTCCAACATGTTGGTGGGCTCTGAAACACACACAGCCTTCAGAATACTACTACAGTACTACCACAGTACTGTACTACAACTACCACTGGGGCAGTGGCGAGTCTGACTCACCGTCCAGCAGCAACAGGTCCGGCCTGACAAACAGACAGATTATCATGAGTCATGTGACCAGTGAGACACAGAAGCATGAGCAAACAGCTGAAACTCACCGTGCAAAGAGCGCCCGGGCTAACGCCAGCCTCATCCTCCAGCCTCCTGAAAACTCCCTGCACACATGAGAAACACATGAAAAGCATATTAGAAACACAGGAAACACATGAGAAACACATGAAGAGCATATTAGAAACATAGGAAACACATGAGAAACACATGAAGAGCATATTAGAAACATAGGAAACACATGAGAAACACATGAAGAGCATATTAGAAACATAGGAAACACATGAGAAACACATGAAGAGCATATTAGAAACACATGAGAAACAACACATTTCATGCTCAATCATCCAGGTACCAAATCCAATAATTCTCAGTCGGGTCATCTGGACAGTTTCTTTTTTATAGAGA
>JBBPBX010064196.1:8270-20320 GCA_038048925.1 Garcialebias charrua | reverse complement strand
TCCCTCTGTGCTCTGGACCATCCATGTGCTGTGTAAGTCAACCAGTGCCACACAGACGAAGTATAGCTGCTCACTGCACTTTCATTCAGCACGCTGCTATGTTCTTGCTAAAAAAAAAAGCAGAATAAAAAAGGTTAAAACATGTCTGAGCAGAAAAAAAATGGACAGATATTAAAAGACAACGTACAGGTCTCCATTTCCTTCTCACAGATGTAACTTATGAGATCTTCACAGAAGGCGTCGTTCCATAATCCTTGGTGAATGAGAGCTGCACAGTCTTCTCCTGCTTCATGGGAGTGACCCCAGTTGTCTGGCTGTCCAGGCTTCCACTTTCTGCAGGCGGACAACAGGGGGCAACCACACATTATGTTTTTAATTTCTTTTACAGTAAAAGGCAGGTGGAAAAGACAAAATACTTTAAAAAAAATCCTTAATGGGAATATGTTAGGACTGCAGATTTATTGGGTTATTTAGGTTGGTATGTTGGTGCATTTAACTGTAGTGCTGCTTTCCTTGTCTTTGCAGTTTTATGAGCTGAAGTGTTTTATTTTTGTAGAAAATCAACGTGAAAAGCCAGAAATATTTCAGCATACAGTCGTCCCTTGCTACTTCACGGTTCAACTTTTGCAGACTTATTTCGCGTTTTTTCTTCTTCAAAGTAACATTGTACAAGAGAGAGAAAAATAGTATGAAACATGCGAAAAATAAAACACTACGGACAGGAGGCGCCATTTTGTAGTTTTCTCTTAATAAGCCTACACTTTATTGCCATGCAAAAGGACTACATTTCCCAGAAGTTAACAGTACACAGTACTACAACCCAAAAGCCCTGTTGCTTTTTGCTGAAATGGAGGGAAAGTTTTTATCTGATCTGAAAAAGTTTGGTGCTTATTCATAGTGACTTTGGCACCCAATGGATACAGAGAGCCACATGGAACTGACAGGGAACCAGACCAGAACCGGACCTTCAGACTCATCAGACAATCTAAGTGCTGCCCACCAGCCCTCCCGGGTATCACATCATGTTGCTGCTGATCTGTTTCATGCTGCTGTGTTCATTTGTACTGTTTGGCGTATTTTTTTTATTTTTATTTTTTTATGCTATTAGTGCTTAGCATATCTTTAGATTATGTTTTTCTTAGTTCATATCTTAGATCTTATTACTGTTTTTCTTTTACATTTTATTGTTGGATGTAATAGGGACCCTGAGTCCACGATCTCGTTCCACCACATGTACCGGTACCACAAGTGGTGCAAATGACAAATAAAGAAACTCCGACTGTTCTGCAGAGCTGGTGAGTAAAAGTTTGCAGTACTGTACAGTACATATCTATATCAGGGGCGTAGGCAAGGGGGGTTCGGGAGGTTCGGACGAACCCCCCACTTTGCCTATGGAGTCCCATCTAGGGATTTTATGAGGGGCGGTTCGTTTAAAGGAGAAGTTGACCAGGATAAAGCAACACGCCTCAGTAGCTCAGTGGAAACGTGTTGGGATGCCGTTCCAAACCTTATGGGTTCAATTCCCACATGGTACAACGTTTTTTTTTTTTTCATTCCAGATTAAAAAAACACAAGAAAACTATTTACAAAACAACAAGAAATAAAACAATACATGAAATGAAAGGAAGCAGAAGAAGAAAATAATCGTATCTGCCCCATCTCAAACAAAAAAATTTCTCAAACACTCGATTCAAACATCTTATTCTACGTTTGTCTTTTATTGGATAAAAAAAGAAGAACGTGTTAACCACAGGCATATTAACTCCTTTTTTTATCCAATAAAAGACAAACGTAAAATAAGTTGTTTGAATTGAGTGTTTGAAAAAAAATTGTTTGAGAAGGGGCAGATATAATAAGATTATTTTCTTCTTCTGCTTCCTTTCATTTCATGTATCGTTTTATTTCTTGTTGTTTTGTAAATAGTTTTCTTGTGTTTTTTAAATCTGGAACGAAAAAAAAACAAAAAAAAAACGTTGTACCATGTGGGAATTGAACCCTTAAGGTTTGAAACGGCAATCCAACGCATTTCCGCTGAGCTACTGAGGCGTGTTCATCTTACAAGGTCCACATTTATTTTAAACGAACCACCCCTCATAAAATTCTGGCTACGCCCATGTATATGTTGTTAAAATGATGTAGGTTTAAGAGTTTAGAACATTGCAAGAGTGTGGGAAGGGTTTCTAAAGCCTTTATATATGTATATAAATACTAAAATAAATAACGTCCCTACTTCGTGGATTTTCATTTATTGCAGGGAGGGGATGAGTCCGGTACACGATAAACGAGGGACTACTGTATCTCGGATTCTTGAGACAGGAAATATTCTTGACACTGACGTGAAAGAAGGCTCCGTGCCATCCACCCAGCGCCACGTGTTCTCCTCCTCCTTGTCCGTCAAACCCATCCAAAAGTATCCTTTTCCAACTATTTGCTTCTCCAGCCATGTCTGAGTGAGAAAAAGAAAAACACTGTCGCGATTCGGACTCATGGCACAGCACTGGTTGATGTCAAATGAGCAGATTTGCACCTCACCTGTTCCTCCATGTCGCTGATGATCAGTAAGGAAGCAGATCTAGACTCACATGTTGACTTTGCATCATCAAAACTGAGCAGGTCTTTGGAAAAGAAGTAGCACTTGTTTCTATAGTTCACCCACCCAGCAGGGCAACCTGCAACACAAATAGCCACTACCAGATAACAGCTGCATCTAACATTTCAAACAAACCCTCTCTACAAATGCTTAATATTAATGTTACACAGATATTAACTTCAATATGTGACATAAATAACCAAATACTTAACTATCTAGTTCTGTCAAATCATTTGCAACTCACTAGTCTAAGAAATGTTTCAAAACTTCTGATCATGTCGTACCTGGGGCCCACAAGGCAGGAGCTACTGAGTCCTCCTGCAGTGACACTTGTCCAAAAGCCACTACTGGACTATGTACTGGAATTCCTGTTAGCCCTGGTGGTCCCATAGGTCCTGGGGGCCCCGCTGGTCCTGGCAGTCCTCTTGGTCCTTGCTCCCCAGCTGGTCCAGTTAGTCCATGGATGCCCGGTGAGCCTTGTGGCCCTTGAAGCCCTTGAGAACCAGTTTGTCCATCTCTTCCAGCAGCCCCTGGTTCTCCTTTAGCTCCTGGAGGTCCTGCCCTGCCTCCTGACCCCCTGGAGCCTTTGGACCCAGGGCTTCCAGGCACACCAGGGAGTCCCTTTAATCCTGGAAGGCCTGGTGGTCCTGGAGTACCTGGTTCTCCTCTGGGTCCTCTTATCCCTGGAGCTCCTTTTTCTCCTTTTCCTCCTTTTTGGCCTGTCTGACCAGATGGTCCTTGAAGTCCTCTGTCCCCTCGAGGACCTCTGGGACCAGGTGGACCTTAAAAAAATAAAAAATTGTAACTTGTGAAGATAAATCCAAAGTCTTTCAAAATAAGGGCCACAACTGTATTTAGCTTCATAGCACTATTGCACAGAAATTCTGAAGGAAAAAGTACTTTAACCAAAAACTGAACATGTGGATTGATTTTCAAGACTAGCAAACAAACAAAATGTAACCAAAATTTCACGTAAAAACTCATATTTATTTAGCGACACATCACTAACCTTGCAAAATGGTAAAATTTGTTATTAGTTGTGAGTGCTTGGTATCCACCAGCTTCATCTCCTCCATCACAATGGAGAGGCTGGTGACCTCCTTGTCCACACGTGCTACCAGCTCTTCCTGCTGTGACCTCAGACTGGCTGCATCTGTCCTTACATCCATCACACTGCTGTTGAGGTTCAGCAGGAAGTCTGAGTGATGGCCGACGGTCTCAGAACAAGTGCGTAAATCGTTCAGGTTAAGGTTTATAGCGCCCAGAAGCTGCGTTGTGAAGCTGATGTTGCCAGTCACGCGGTCCATACTGTGCTCTAACTCATCCAGCCGCACCTCCAGCCGGTCAAACTTAGTGGACGTGAAGTTGTGGAAGTCCCTCTGGCGCTCCATGATCTCCCTCAGGGTTTGGTCCTGAGCCTCAGCTAGGCTGCTGGTGTTCTGGAGCTGGCTGGTCATGAAAGTGAGCTGCGTCCCCACGTCCTCCAGGCTGTCGTTGTTGGCTTTAGCTAGAGTTGAGGCGTTGTTGGCCATGACCTGCAGGTTTTCCATTTTACTTTGAATCCACTCCGTGTCAGAGCGAGTCTGTCTGGCAGTCTGCTCCAAGTTATGATAATCGCTGTGCATTTTCTCAATGGCCCGGCTCGTTTCATCGACAGAACGCTGCAGGGCTGCAGTGAGGCCTCTCTGCTGGGCCTGAGTGAAGTTGAGATTGCTGATGCTGAGCAGTGCCTGGTTCTGCAGTTTGACCTGCTTCTGGAGCTCCCTCTGAAGCCTGCCTGTGTCCTCCTGCAAACTTTCCAGGATGCTGCTATAAGACTGCAGGGTGCCATTTACAAAGCGCAAGGCAGCAGTGTTGCTGTTGAGCAGTCCCTGAACAGAGCTCTGGCTGCTCTGAACGTCAGAGCCAGTCTTCTGCAACTGACTCAGCTTGACTTGATCCCGCTGGACGTGTTCCTCCACCGCAGACAGACGCCTCTGAAGAGCCCAGATGTTGCTCTTAAAAGCCTGGATCTCCGTGGTGGTATTCTCTGACTTCTCCCCAGCTTGATCATCTGAAAATGAATATTTGCACACTAAGCCACACCAGTGTTTCAGTGTTTCACTTAAGTCTTTGCATAAACTCAAATACAGTACATACCAAGCTTTTTTAAATCAGTCTCAACAGCAATTATCTTTCCTCCATAGTTTGCAATACCTTCAGACACACTGTCGACTTTTTGCACCACTGAAAATAAAGCACAAAAGGTACCACAAATGTTAGTCTTAGAATGTCATCGCATTTCTTTATTAACATACTAAAAAGGCATGGGAAAGTGCCTGCAACCACAGACGTTGTCTGTGAAAATGGCTCAGGTAAGGAAAATCTCATGAGGCGTGTTCACATAACTGTAGGCATGTAATAAAGGTGGACTCTATAGGATTAGATCAGATTTAGTTGGTGACAGACGTTAAGAGGTGTATAAAAATGGAATTTGGAGTAGCACAAATATGTTTAGGAAAATGTCACACAAAAAAAGAGACATAGGAAAGGAAAAACATTGATGCACTAAAGATGGATCAGGTGATCAGAAAAATACATTGAGGCTGCGGCTGCATGGGAGGACATTGGCCTGGGCCCTGGGGGACAGGAAGTGACTTGATGGGGCTCTTCAATAAACAGACGGATCAAAGACAACCCACTGGAGACAGGCACTGTTGCAGGGAGGCACTTTGCTCCTCTACAGGCGAGACCAACGTTCATTTCCTCTGGAATGCGTCTGGAATTCCAGGGAAGCAGCCCACTACTGCCACCAGCCTCGCCACAAGGGCACTTCCTCTAACTGGGAGCAGCATGGGCTCCTCTGCTGGAAGACTGTTTACCCCAGCAGCTAAGACAACAACAGTGAGGTACAAAGGCTTTTACTTTTCAGCAGAAAGAGCAGATGAACTGTAACAAATCAATCCATCCACCCCTCTGAGTTTTATTTGTGGTCCCACAGCGATGCCCCAAAGTGCATGTAATGTTTAGTTTTAAATAACTCACAAAACTTCCTGATTCTTCTTAACTTTTTGCAAACAAGCTCCATTTACCATTTACCATTTACAATAGCTAAACCATCTGTGAATTGTGGATTGATACTGATCTAAACTTACTTTGCTAGATCAGGGTGACTTTGCTAGAAAAGCAACATGAAAATACAGTAAGCTCAATTTATCTTTTTCTTTTTCTTCTTGATTTTGTTCAGGGTGTTGGGGGGGTGGTCCCTATTTCCAGCCGTCATTGGGCAAAAGGCTGAGGACATCCCATCACAGTCCATCACAGGCAGTGGGATGTAACGAAGTACAAGTACTTCGTTACTGTACTTAAGTACATTTTCCATGTATCTGTGCTTTACTTAAAGGGGACCACACATTCAAAATTCACTTTTTAATGTTTTTTTTACTGAACTTTGGGTATGTACTTCATAAAAAAACAGTCCTAGTGCTAAAAAAATGCACCCAGTGGTTTATTTACTCTAAGTAGATTTATTTATCTTAGATAGAAACACTCCGATTGCACTTCCTGCGGTTTGTGACGTCACAAACCGTAACCACAACCCACACCAAACCTGAGTCCAGCCCCTCACCTAGCAACCCCTGGTGCGGCTCAACCCACTTCAGTATAAAAAACGTCACGGTTGCCGAGCAGTTTAGGAACTGACCTGGCGGTCATTTATTTATTTATTCATTTATTTAGCCCCCGGGGGGGCTATGGGCTCAGCCCTGCTCCAGCCAGCAGCACATCTTGAGTAAAACCAGAATGTTTTATTACCTTGTTTGAATGAACTCTGTCTCGTTGAAACTGTGCACACACACTCTCGCGGTTTGGACTTGTTTCTTATATGATGAAGGACTGCTCTTGCACAACTGTCAGTTTGGTTGAGCGGTTACGACACTTGAGCGGCACGCAGGAGACCAGAGTTCGCATCTTGTCAACGGCATCGTTTTTTTTCCCCCTTTTTATTTAAAGCCTTTTGTTTCGGAGAAATCGGGGTGAAACTAGATATATACATCGACATAATAATACTTTATAATTGTTATTTTTACGTTTTAGTTCAATTTTTAGTGTAATCAGAGTCAGAGTCAGAGAGAATTTATTGTCATTTGCACCGCATGTAGTACATGTGTTGAAAACGAGATTATGTACACAGGGTCCCAGTTACATCCAACAACAAATGCAAGAGAAAAACAATAATAACATCTAGGATTAACTAAGAGAGACATCAGCTAGTAATACACTAAGCCCTAATGTAGTAGAAAAACATCATTATAAACAGCAGCACGAACATGAGCAGATGGTCACAGATGAACGCAGATAGTCACAGATGAACGCAGCAACAAGAAACAGATCAGTATCAGCATGATGTGACATTTTGCAGTGTTTATTCTTATTATTTATTTATTCATGAGTCTGACAGCCTCAGGGTAGAAGCTGTTCCTCAGTCTAGTGGTTCTACATTTGATGCTCCTCAACCTCCGTCCCGAGGGGAGTGGTGCAAAGAGTGAGTGTGCTGGGTGAGTGAGGTCTTTCATGATGCAGGTGGCTCTTTTTCTGCATCTGGAGGTGTAGATGTCTGTGATGGTGGGGAGACTGACTCCCACAGACTTCTGTGCAGCCTTCACCACTCTTTGTAGAGCTTTCCTCTCTGCAACTGTGCAGCCTCCATGCCACACGTTGATGCTGGAGCACAGGACGCTCTCCACTGCACACCTGTAGAACGAGGTGAGGACTGAGCTTCTCAGACCGGCTCGTCTCAGCCGTCTGAGGAAGTAGAGTCTCTGATGACCTTTCTTGATCAGGCTGGTGGTGTTATTGCTCCAGCTGAGGTTATCATTCAAGTGTACACCCAGGTACTTGTAACTGGAGACCACCTCCACCGCAGATCCACCTATATACAGTGGGGTGTGGGTGTGTTTGTTCCTTCTGAAGTCCACAATCATCTCCTTCGTCTTCTTCACATTCATGTGAAGGTTGTTCTCTTTGCACCAGCTCTCCAGATGTTCCACCTCCTGTCTGTAGCTGGATTCATCATTATCTGTGATGCATCCCACCACAGCTGTATCATCTGCAAACTTAACAATATGACAGCCTGGAAGTGTGGCTGTACAATCATATGTGAGCAGAGTGAACAGAAGAGGGCTCAGCACACATCCTTGAGGAGAGCCAGTGCTGAGGGTGATGGTGGAGGAGGAGAAGTTGTGGATCTTCACGGACTGTGGTCTGTTTGTTAAGAAGTCTAAGACCCAGTTACAAATAGAGGGGCTTAGTCCAAGTGTGGATAGTTTGTCTATCAGAGTTTGGGGGATCATGGTGTTGAAGGCAGATGTGAAGTCCACAAAGAGCAGACGCACGTATGAGTCCTTCTGATCCAGGTGGGTGAGAGCAGTGTGGACCACAGAGGAGATGGCGTCCTCTGTTGATCGGTTCTCACGGTATGCATATTGATGAGGGTCCTCGTTGATGTTGACGGCTGTCTTGATGTGGGACATGACCAGTTTCTCAAAACATTTAGCGACTATCGGGGTGAGGGCCACCGGTCTATAGTCATTCAGACCAGTCACTGTGGAGCTTTTTGGGACTGGGATGATGGTGGCAGTCTTCAGGCAGGTGGGAACTGACTCCAGTGAAAGTGAGGTGGTGAAGATGTCAGCCAGCACCTCACAGAGCTGGTCCGCACATTCCTTCAGAACTTTCCCTGGGATGTTGTCTGGACCCGTAGCTTTATGAGGGTTGATCCTTCTGAGACTACCTCTCACTTCTGCTGCGGTCACTTTGAGGTGCTCCTCGTCTGGTGATGAGTTGAGTCTGGTGCTAGTTGGTCTGTTTGGATCATCAAAACGTGCATAAAACTTATTGAGGGCATCAGGCAGGGATGGGTCCCTGGGGCATTGTTTGCTTTTGCCCTTGTAGTCTGTTAAGCATTTGATGCCCTGCCACATGCTCCGTGGATCATGTGAGGTGAACTGTCCCTCGATCCTCTGTGCATACGCGGCTTTGGCCTTCTTTATGCCATCATCCAGTTCTCTCCTGCACTTTCTCAACTCCTCAGTATCTTTAGACTTGAATGCAGTGTCCCTGGCTGCCAGCAGGGTGCGGACATCCTTATTTAGCCAGGGTTTTTGATTGGGGTAAAATTTAACACACTTTCTTATGGATACATTTTCAGCACATGTACTGATGTAACCCAGGACTGAGGAAGCATAAAGTTCCAGGTCAACTGAACTTCCATTCGTAGCTGCCTCTTTGAAGACAGACCAGTTTGTGTTTTCAAAGCAGTCTCTTAGCATGGGGGAACTATCTTGGCGCCACGATGTGATCACTCTTTGTTCCGGTTTGTGAACGTCTGAGTGGGGGGAGCTGTCTAGGGACCAATAGCAGGGAGCGATGGTCGGAAGCCCCGAGCGGTGGGCGTGGCTTCGCCGTGTACGCCCCCTTCACATTCGTGTAGACCTGGTCTAGTGTCTTATTTCCTCGTGTTGCTGTGAAAACGTGCTGATTGAAGGTTGGAAGAATGACACGTAAATCTACGTGATTGAAGTCCCCGGAAACAATGAAAAACCCCTCAGGATATTTACACTGCAGCGAGGTGAGTAAGTCATGAATTTCTCCCTGGGCGTCGTTGGCATTAGCATCGGGTGCTATGTAAACATTGCTTATTATTATCGCTGAATAGTCGCGGGGAAGATAATGTGGCCGACATCTTATTGTTAAAAGCTCCACAGCAGCTGAGCAGATCCTGCTGATAACGGCACAGTTCGTGCACCAGTCTTTGTTAACGTAAATGCAGACGCCTCCGCCTCGCGTTTTCCCCGTAGTCTCGATGCACCGGTCCGTTCTGAAAAATAGCTTATTATCCAACTCATAAACAGAGTCAGGAGTGTCTTCATTGATCCATGTTTCCGTGAGACAAAGCACCGAACATCTCCTCATCTCCTCCGACGTTGTTACTCTCAGACGAAGCAAATCCATCTTGTTGTCGAGCGAACGCACGTTGGACAGGAAAAGAGCCGGCATCGGGGGTCTCCCGGTTTTAGCGTCTGCCCGCAGTCTCGTCATAATTCCTGCTCGACAGCCACGCTTTTTCCCTCGAGAGCACCGCTTTCTTTTCTTTCCTCCGCGCATCTGCTTCCAGAAAGATGATCTAAGCAGATCCAATCTTCCGAGTTTGGGAGTAATATCACTCCCAACGCGCAGCCGGCAGAAAACTGTGCACACACACACACTTACTCGCGGGACGACAGTCTGTACCATCAAGCACCACTGATCGATATATTTTCAGATTAGCAACTTATTTATTTTAAGAATACCTTTCACTTCATCAAAATCTAATCAAAACTTCAGCGTTCTAAATGTAGGTGGTTGTGATTGTTTCTTATACGATGAAAGACTGCTTTTTGCATAACTGCCCGGTTGGTCTAGAGGTAGTGAATTGGACTCGTTATCCGAAGGACACGGGTTCGCTTCCCGGTCGCGGCATCTTTTTTTTTTTTTTTCCGGAGAGATCGGGCTGCAGTTAGCTGCTGGCTTTTGAGGACAGTGTGGGTCCGGTCCGGTCAGAGGTTAGGTTGCCTCATATGGACAAATTAACTGGAAACACTCTTTGCGTTTGTCTGGATTGGATGTGCAGCCAGCCGTGGACCAAAGCGCTGCATGCAACTAGCAGGAGCTACGCGGGCTGTTTGTTACCGAAGGAGGAGGAAGAGCTCGGATTCGGGAGGGCATGATAAAAAGGAGCAGCTAATGGCGGCGCACACAAACAGCTTTCGGTAAGTTATTTTTTAAGCTAGCACTAACAGTAAGTCAAACGAGTAATAAAAAAAGGCTAATTTTAAAACAACAACAGATTTGAGATACTGGCAGTTACAGAGGGCGGAGACAGAGTTTTGACGGGCGTGGACTTCAGAGCTCATTATCATAAACAGGTCGTTTAGAACGGAAGTTAGAAATGGCAGAATTAAAAAGGGTATAATTTATTATCTAAGAATTATTTTTTGTATTAAATTGAATGAACGGGGTCTGGATAGCACACAGACATACCATAAAAATTTAAAAAACCAATACTGTATGTGGTCCCCTTTAAGTAGAGTTAAACATGGGTACTTTTGACTTTTACTCCACTACATTTTACATGAAGTATCTGTACGTTGTACTACACTACATTTCTATAATACGTTGTGTTACAAGTTACACTCAAGTTGCAGTTTATTTATTTATTCATTAGTTTGAAAGAAACCAATGGCGAGAGGGGAGTTGGTCCATTGATTCACTGCAAAGTGAGTAGGTAACGTTAGACCCACCTTCAAGAAGAGATTGGCAATGACGTATATAATAATAATAATGCCACATTTTGTCATCTGTGTATTCTAGTGCATATGTCATTGAGCTGGGAGCACTGCTAACACACTCAAAATGGATTCCACTGCTGAGAGTCAGACAGAAGAAATGCACCACCCATGGCCTTATTGAAAGATTATTGAAATATTATTGAAAGACTATTGAAAGACTGTTCAGTACAGGACAGATTCTCTCTCCCAAAAGAGCCAGACTGGACTTAAAAACTTTGAAAACCAACTTCTTCTGAACTTGAACAAGAAATTCTTGCTGCAATATAAAAATGTGTCAGTTCATGGGATGTTAGGACAGGAGACAAGAGATGTCTCCAAATGGCTCGACACTTGGGTCCAAGTTTTGAAAAAGGTGTCAGGAAGTTAAAATATTGTTCACTATTGACCCATTACAAGGTTGACTAGACAGTATTTTAACTATAGTTGATGACAAACTGGAGTTGAAATGGTCAGAGTCGATTCCTTTGTTATGTCTGATGCTTCTTTTTTCATCAGACAACTTTTAGCTAGATAGATAGATTTATTTGTCCCCGTAGGGAAATTAGTTTACAACATTGTCAGCAGGCATTGACATAAAGGACATACTTATACATACATGACATTAACATCCATCATTACTTTTACTTAAATGTGTTTACTGCAGTTAAAATGACACATTGGTTTTGCTTTGTGTTAAATAAAAACTTTCAAATGTATAATAATTCCTTTTTCTTGTTTTGCTTAATGTCATTTAACTCTGCATGTAATCCCTGAAATTCTGACACACAGAATCACAAGTCCAAGTGGCACACAATAAAAACATGCATTATCTGCAGCACTGTTCATTAAAATGACATAACACTATTAATGTATTACAGAAAATACACATACAGTATAATATATTGTAGACCATTGCATTAGGCAGTACATCCAGCAAGTACCTTTACTTTTAATACTTTAAGTATTTTTAAAAACAATTTCTTAGTTACTTTAACTTAAGTACAAACGTTAATGTGATACTTTTACTAGAGTCCATTTTTGTCTGTTTATTTGTACTTTTACTTAAGTACAGAGTTTGAGTACTTTCTCAGGGCCATATAGAGACAAAAGAGACT
>JBBPBX010064195.1:0-20320 GCA_038048925.1 Garcialebias charrua | reverse complement strand
AAACACAATACAAAACAATCCCATAAATGATAACATACAAAATGTTTAAAAAATGAAAGGTAGCAGAAAGAAGAAAAAATCTTATTATATCTGCCCCTTTTTTCAAACAATCAGTTCAAACAATAATAATCTTCAGTAACAGAACAAAATGAATAACTCTTTCTAATTTTCTAACATACAATACACATTAAACTACTCCATATATTTTTTTAACAATTTAGTTTTGGTCCTGTGGGTTTTTAAAGTCTATAAATAAAGCTGGTATGGTATTACTCACCAATGGTAAATGGTAAATGGAGCTTACTTATATAGCACTTTCCAGCCCCCTATGAGGGGCCCCAAAGCACTTCACAGTACCAGCCATACACACATTCATACACACATTCATACACCGGTAGCGGTAGACTGCCATGCAAGGCGCCATCCAGTCCTACCGGGAGCAACTCGGGGTTAAGTGTCTTGCCCAGGGACACAACGAGGTATGCAGTGACCGGGGATCGAACCTGGGACCTTCCGGTCCTGAGCCGGCTGCCCTGCCTCTACACCATCTGGGCCCCTTTATCACCACTTTATCACCATATCACCACTACTTTTATTTAACAAATCACTAATATTCCTTCTTTTCCTTATAACCCTTACAATTTTTTTATACTTATTTCTCTTCTGCCTCGTGTTCTCAATTTCAAGAAGCATATCTTTTTTAACAAGCATTTCTCAACCCTTGCGTCATCCATGGTTGTGTGAAATGAAACATCTGATATTGTAATCATGTTTATTTTATTCTTTTATTCTCTGTATTAAATAATGCTTGTTGTAATGTTACATTTTGAAAACTGTTCACTTGTACGTGACCTTTCCACAATCAAGCCCTGTGTCATGAAAACCCCTGCAAAGCAGAAATAAGCAGAAAAACAAGCTTTCAGCAAAACTCCCTGTTCTTTCTGTTCACAAGATTCATTCATTCATTCAACCTTTATTTAGTCAGGTAAATCTCATTGAGCCTCGTGGACTCATTTACAAGAGAGCGACCTGCTACAAACTAAAGAATGATGAACAGCAATGGTAGAATTTCCTTAAACAATAAACAATAGAAAAACATAAGAGAGAAATACAGAATTTTCTTCTTTTTTTTTTTTTAAACAAAGTATCAAAAACTAGCAAAACATTATAAGATAGATGTATAAAATCAAAAACAAGAACATATCTGCATTGGTTTTTGCCAGGATTCCAACAGATTCTTAAAACCATTTAGGCCGAGAGCTTTAAGTCTTTTTGTAAGATATTCCAGGAAGCAGGAGCAGAGTAGGAGAAGGCCCTTTTTCCAAGTTCAGTCCTCACTGACGGAACACTGCAGGTGATCATGTCCTGAGAGCGCACACTGTAACTGCACTCACGCAAAGACATGTAGGAGGAGATGTATGAGGGCAGGAGACCAAGAAGTGATTTAAAGATGAAAGTGTACCAATGGAAAAGTCTTCATGAGGTTAATGATGTCCTGTTAACCAGTGAATACTGGGTGCAGTGGTGGGTACGATAATCACAGCCAGTTACGAATCTTAGTGCACCATACAACAAGAAGTTGTGATGGGAGGTCAGATGAGTGGGGGATGCCTGAGAGAGATTTGATGGTTTTCCAGAATTTTTTAGGATCGTTTAGATTTTTGGAGGTCTGAGATAGGAAATAGTTACGTTTTACGGCTTTGATGGCAGTTGTGCATTTATTCCTCAACTGCCGAAAATTCAGCCAATCAGTGTCTGAGTCTGATTTTCTTGCTGCGGCCCAAAGATGGTCTCTCCTATGCAGGAGGTCAGCTAGTTAAATAAATAAATAAATAAATGTCACATTTTTGTCATCTGTATATGTTTCCCATACAAGACAAAATTCGTCTCTGCATTTAACCCAACCACCACCAGGTGGTGCAGTGGGCAGCCATAGAAAGCGTCCGGGGAGCTGGGGAAATAGGTGTGCACTCATAGACACCCCAAGGTGTGTAGTGGCCGGGGTTCGAACCTGGGTCCTTCGGGTCCCAAGTCGGGAGCCCTGCCTCTACACCTAGTTCAGGAGTAAACCAGGGGCTGTCACGGCCCTGTATCCTGAACTACCGGAAAGGAGCATGTTTGTTTACAAAGTAAATGAAACTATTATGAAAATAGTTCCCAGCGGTGTTCACGTCGTTGATTAATAGAATACGTTGCCAATCAAAGTGGGATAGATCCCAGAGGAAAGACTGTTCACAGAAACGTTTCAAATCCCTTTTTTGAATTATTCTGGGCTTAGCAGGTGGAAGTTTAGTAGATCTAAGAGCTGCTATTACGGAATGATCACTCAAAATGTTAGCAAATACACCTGTACCAGGAAATTTACGTGAGGTGCATTTGTGAAAAACAGATCTAAGGTGGAAGATTTTTCGGGACATTTTTTGTTTGGTCTGGTGGGAGAATCGATAAGTTGTGTTAGATTGAGAGATAGGCAACATTCCTTGAATTTATCATAGAGGGGGGTCGACTTATCCCAATCAATGTTGAAATCTCCTGCCTCCTGAAATCTCATTGTGTTTTAAATTTCCTATGAATTCAGTCAGGGAGGACAGAGCACAGACTTTTATTAGTTGAAAGACAGACTGATGCAGGTCACACACACACAAAACCAGTCTAATAACACATATATGATCACTCACAGGCCCTGAGTACAGGGTGTACAGAAACACATTTTTATATATGGTTTTTAAACCTTGGTTCTAATCATGGCATTTTTAATTCACTAACAGAGAGAAAAGCATGGTTTATGTTTTTACTTTTTGCATGCTTAGCATTTTGGTAACTTGTCTTTGTACAACACTTTAGTTAAACCTGTTATAATAATCTGTGATTATAATATGGAACGTGCTCTGTCCTCTGTAGTAACACAGCAGGCCTTGCTATGCCCGCGCACAGCGAAGGTCATAAATGCATGTTCACTCAGGCCCTGAGCAGGCCTGAACAGAATTAGTTCAGAGCAGATAAGAAACAGCTGAGAGTTTAGTTACAGAGAGAAACCTTTAAACTGGTTAGTTTAGGTGTTTTGATAACAGAGACAGAGCATGGAGCAGGCCTCACATTTACATACACACGCATAGCAAGATGCACAAACACACATACACTCACGCACACACGAGCACACACACAGTCTCTCCCTAAACCAGAGTGCGCACGTACGCGCATACACACATGCGCACACAGTCACTCACACAAGTACACGCACACACACACAAGCACACATAGAACCAAACACGTGCACATGCGAAAGCCTCAGAGGGCTTTCGCCAGATAAGGAAGGTGCAGCTCTGACACACACACACACACACACACACACACAAAACAGAACATGCAGACTTCTCACTAGCAGGGAGCAGCTGCAGATTTGAGCTGGTTTTTGCTGTTAAAAAAAGGTTTAGAGCTTTCAACAAAGTAATAAATCTATTATCTAAAACAAAAATAATCAGACATGCAATGGTTATGTGAAATGTTATCCTATGATTAACTGGAGATATATGACTGAATAGTATGATTAAAGTGTATGTTCTAGTATGTTTTGTAAGATTCACAGCACGCTAAAGGGTGTTCTTCCACAACTAGGTAAAAGTTGACAGAACTGGGTAAAATGTCACAGAGTGATCATGAGCTGAAGGGAGAGGTTGAGAGCTGAGAGAGAAGGAGAAAAAGATTATGTCATTTTTTAGTGAGGGCTGGACAGGAGGTGTGGACATTTTCCACACTGACCAATAGAACGACAGAAAAATGACATAGCCGTCTGTAAAAGTGGGTGTTAAACCCCTCTTTTGGCTATAAAAGCTGTGGAGGAGAAGAGAAAGGGGCTGAAGATTTTTTGAAGACCATTTGGATATTACTGGACAAAGACTCGGGACGCTCTGGAATTAAAAAGAAGAAGATAGAATATTCTAAAAAGACTCTCCTTGGACAAAAAGGAGATCTTTTTGCTTCAGCCTGGATCCCTTGCTATTCTTCTTCAAAATTTGATTAATTGGAATATAGCTTCAAATCTTGATTCAGGATTGAGGTATTTTTTCCTTACTTTTGGTAATAGCCCTTGTGGAGTTGCCGACAGAAGGTAGGGAAATATTCCAGTTCTTGTCCAAAGGATTAAAATTAAATCAAATTTAGTATAACAGCAAAAAAGCCTCCTTCTCCATGAAGATTTGAAGATCGGTTGCAGGCTTTGTTGTTGAAGAATTAAAGTAATTTTGGGAGAAGCTCTGAGTGCCGACAGTCCGCCGCGAGGCTGTTTACGTTGGTGGGAACACGGTGTACTTTTTATCTCCGTCCTGCTAGAAGTGCCTCATCAACTGGACAGAATACAATTTGCTGAAGTTGCTGAAGTCATGAAGAATTCTTTGAATTGGCTGGACACTTTCTGGATAGTCCTGGGACAAAGAAGAAAATTGGATTAATTCGAAAAGAGTTTTTCTCCTGGACAAAAGGAGTACTCTTAGTAGCATCGGGATCCGCTCTGACGGGTCTTGGCTTATCCGCTTGTTTGAGCTAAGGGAACACTGCTTCGGAAGCCTTGTTCATCAGCACCGCAGAACAAATGATGGAATCACCTTGAAGGATTTATTATAACTTTTTGATTGGATTCAACTATTAATTAAATTACTGTTTTGGGTCATCCGAGACTGACCCCGGGGTGAGGCCTGCTCTGAGGGCTGGTTGTTTTGCAAATCTGGAAGATAAGGATACAGCGAGTCCTAGAAATCAGCGAAGTGGGTCCACCTTGTACCTCCTCCATCCTGCTGTTAAAGGCCTCTCGTCAGCTCGACTGAGCCATGATGGATTATAATTGATCATCCTGCTAAGAGCACCTCATCAGCTGGACAAAACCAAGAATTTTGTGGAATTAACAACACTTCTTGATTGGATCAAAGCCTGAATTACCAATTCTTCCTTTCTGTTGGGATTAAAACACAAGACTACTTAGGTGGATTATTAAACAAGTTTCCTGGAGGATTAAAAACACAAGCTTTTCCTGGTGGAAATAAAAACACAAGGTGGAACACACAAGATTACCTGGATGGATTAAACAGTTTTGATTAGAATCAGATTATTGTAGAATATTGAAGTGTTGAAAATTATACAAATTATTGATTGGAGTACAACTCAATTCAATTACAACTCAAAAACACCTTAAAGCCCAGCGTGTGGAGGACACCTTTGGTGAACTGTTGAATCATTTAACTCTTTGAATGCAAGTCATGTATCTGATTTATTCATTCTGTAGTAAGAAGTGCTTAAGCTGTTCCCCTGCAACTATTAATTAAAGAAACATAAAACGTACAAATCTGGATTCATCCTTGACTCACCTTGATATTAAATGATGGATAACTTGGTTCAAGAATAACAACAGTTAAGTGAGGAGGCTTTGAATGGTTTTATTAGCTACAAGTATAAATAACCCACTGGGACCTTATTTTCCTAGGTCCTAAAGCTAACCAGACCGGAAACAATTACAATCTACAAGAGGTAAGGCTGTCGTTAATATACTTTTCTCCGTGAGGTACGTTCTGACTCCATTCTGCTAAGTCAGACTGTCTACGGAGTGAAAACGAGGGTGTGACGTATAGATGCTTAGACAATGAACAAGTCTGGGTGAATTACCTCAACTCAGCCTTAATCCTAACCTTCCGGACAAATTGGGTAATACTCGTGTGCAAGGATAAAGTTAAGGAACTGTTACTGGAGTAGGCTGGAGTGAGGACTTGTTACAAAGTGCTATGGCTACCTCACTCACGTAGAATGACAAGGTGTTGCAGAGGGGGGACGATAACAACCTACAACAGTTAAGATCTGACCTTTCAAACTGATGTTCACAGCTAAAGCCTCAAACTGGTTTGCGATTGTTTTTTAGACGTAATCCTGGCAGCCAAAGAGTCTCTCATGTAAATAGCGACTCCACCTCCCCTTTTATTACGATCACAACGATAGATCTTAAATTCATTGATTACCAGGTAATTTTTCAGGACAGATTTGTTGAGCCAAGTTTCAGAGATAACGATCACATCTTCCCCAGAAGAACTGATTAGGATTTTCAATTCATCAAGTTTTTTTAGAAGGCTACAAGTGTTTACATGCAGGAAACGGAGACCTGAATTATTTTTAAACTCATTGGGAGTACTGTAGTTAGTGAGAGGACCTGGGTTGGGCTAAATCCCTGAGATCAATAACAACATTAATATCAGACATTTACTTGACTACTTTGTCACTGATGTGTAATTACAGGAGTTAACAGTGTGAATTTTGCCCCTTTAATTGAACCATGAGAAACATTAATGAAGACACGATCATTCAAAACCCAAAAACAATGAAAGTTGCAGCGATGGGCAGATCCAGATGTGTTGATAAGATTCAGTGATTCCAGGTAAATGGTAAATGGTAAATGGAGCTTATTTATATAGCGCTTTCTAGCCCCCTGTGAGGAGCCCCAAAGCGCTTTACAATACCAGCCATCCACCCATTCATACACACATTCATACACCGGTAGTGGTAGCCTGCCTTGCAAGGCGCCATCCAGACCTACTGGGAGCAACTCGGGGTTAAGTGTCTTGCCCAGGGACACAACGACACATGGTGGGTGGACGCGGGATTCGAACCTCCAACCTTCCGATCGGGGGTCGACTGCCATTACCACTGTGCCACGATCGCATTTAGGTAGTCTGAGAACTGAAAATAATGACAGTAATATGAATGATGCAGAAAAGTCTCAGACCATAAAACATCACAAATTAAGTGGGCAAATATTTCCATTGTGGAGGCCCAACTGCAGTTTGTGTGAGGGGGGGCTCCAGCCCCCCTGAGAATATGAATGGATGTGGCCATGGTGAACACAAGCTGGATCCAGAATCAACGGATAGAAACAAGCAATTTGTAGCAAATAGCAGAGGGAGCTGCCAGAAAAGCCTCCTAAAATTAAAGGCATGGTTGCAGCCTGTTACAGGTCAGTAAAGGAACAACAGCGTGAACAACACCAAAAAATACAGCTCCTGATCCTCAGCAATACATGTCACTCTCTGCTCATCTGATCCAGAAACAGCTCACAACAGTGTGAAACAGGCGCCAAACAGTGATGATCCTGATCCTCCGTGCTTCACTCTCTGCCTGTCTGATCCATAAACAGCTCACAACAGTGTGAAACAGGCAGCAAACAATGATGATCCTGATCCTCCGTGTTTCACATCACGTCACTCTGCTTCACGTCACTCTGCTTCACGTCCTCTCTGCTGTCTGAACCAGTTGGATGTTGTGTCAGTTCAACAAAAATGACTGCTTTCTCCAAATGAGGTTCTTTAAAGAGTTATCTACTGCAGGTAAGATATTTGTTGATGAAGCACTGGTTTCTCCAAAGTAAGGCTCTTTAAAGAGTTATCTACAGCAGGTAAGATATTTGTTATTGAGGCACTGGTTTCTCCAAAATGAGGCTCTTTAACGAGTTATCTAGAGCAAGTAACATATTTGTTGTTGTGGCTGTTCCCCTCTTCAGCCCGAAAAAGCTACCTCCAAGGATAAAAGAAAAACAGCAAGTCTCACTGGAGAGGGTGAAGCTTTCACTGATCCTCTCAGCTCCAGCATACACTTGTCACCTCAGACGAGCTCAGATAAGTGCAGAGTGCGTGCAGATGATCGTCTCAGCTTCAGCATCCACATAGTCACCTCAGATGAGCGCAGATGAGCTCAGGATCCCACTGAGGTCAACAGTCGGGCTGAGACCGACTTAATGTAGACGAAGTCCCCACAGCTAGCTCGGTTCAATTCTGCTCACCCGGTCCTGCTCCTTTCCAGATAAGCAGCACTTCAAAGCAGCTGCATGCCTCTCCAGCTGAGCACAACGTGGTTCCCACCGCGTTCCCACGGAAGTGTACAGTCCTTTTTTGGGTAACGGGTTGCTCAGAGGTTGAGAACGGCTTTAATGTGTTTAAACGGCTTTAATGTGTTTAAACGGCTTTACTGTGTCAAACTGCGTTTGACACAGTGGATCACAACAGTTTAATCACACGTTTGGAACAGTGGGTGGGCATTGGTCATATAGCCTTAGATTGGTTTAAATCTTATCTGACCAAGCATACTTTTTGTGTCTGTCTTGATGGACATAGGTCCTCCTCTGCTCCACTCTCATGTGGTGTTCCGCAGGGCTCAGTTTTGGGCCCTCTTTTATTTTTGTTGTACATCCTTCCGCTTGGTTCTGTTTTTAGGAAATACGGGATTGCTTTTCATTGTTATGCAGATGACACACAGATCTACGTACCTTTAAAGAAAGCAGACTCAGCCTCTCTTCGGTCTCTGTTCCTATGTTTGGAAGATTTGAAGGCCTGGATGGCCCTAAACTTCTTGAAACTTAACGAAGACAAAACAGAGGTGGTGATTTTTGGCAGTTCGACTGAAGACTCTCTGTCCGATTGCTCCTTGGCTCAGTATGTCCGGCCAGTTGTTACAAATCTAGGGGTCAAGCTGGATGCTGGTCTTAGGCTGGAGTCTCAGATTAAAGCAGTTGTAAAATCCAGCTTTTTTCATTTGAGGCAGCTAGCCAAAGTAAAAGCCATCCTTCCTAGACAGCACTTTGAAACAGCAATCCATGCATTTGTGACCACACGGCTGGATTACTGTAATTCACTTTATGTTGGTATTAGTGATCTGTGTACTTCCCAGCTTCAGAGGGTTCAAAATGCAGCTGCACGACTCTTAACAGGTACACGAAAATTTGACCACATTTCCCCTGTTTTGGCATCTTTGCACTGGTTACCGGTGCGTTACAGGATTCATTTTAAAATACTTTTATTTACTTTTAAAGCTCTAAATGGCCATGCCCCTCCATACCTGTCAGAGCTGCTGCATTACTACACACCCTCTCGTTCGCTCAGGTCAGCTGACCAGTTGCTTCTGAGGGTACCGAGGACAAAGCGCAAGCTTAGAGGGGACCGTGCTTTCTCTGTGGTAGCTCCTAAGCTCTGGAATGACCTCCCATTAGACATAAGACAGGCCTCTTCACTTGCTGTTTTTAAGTCTCTTCTTAAAACCCATCTTTTTTCTTTGGCTTTTGGTACAATCTGAGATGTTTTAACTTTGTTTTATTGTATTCATAATTTATTATTTTAGTACTGTTTTTAGTCCTTTCCATTTTATGATTGTATTGTATTTTGTGATTGTGTGTACAACACTTTGGTCCTGTTGGGTGCATAAAGTGCTCTATAAATAAAGTTGGTATGGTATGGTATGGTAATGTAAACAAAGTCCCCCACAGCCAACTCGGTTTTGTTCTGGTCCTGGGACACAGGTTCGGCCAGGTACTTCCCCCCACACCATGAGGTCAATCAAACAAAAGGCAGCAGAAAAAGTCAGCGAAATTCCTTCCGTGCGATTATTATTTGAACCAGGTAGAACTACAGTTCCGGATGAGAAATTCAGCTGGGGTCCAGAAAGGGAGGAGGGGAAAAAAACACAGAGGCTTCGTGGGGCAGTTTCCCAGCTCGACGACTCACCTGGCCAGTAGGATGTGCTCAGAATGACCGGTGGGTTTGCAACGGCCGGTCCTGGACCGAAATAAATTTTTTGGACAGTCCTATGCGGCTCTCTGAGTCACTGAACACCAAATTCGGTAGGAAGATGGACCAACTTTAGTCCAATTCAAAAAATGGGTCAGTTTGATGATAAAAAAGACTCAGAGAGACCAGAGGGAGAAGCGTCCATCAGCTTGCCGGAACCGGAACAAGTCAACTTGACCACAAGTTTTTATTAATTTTTTATTAAACTTGACCACAGAAACGGTTTATTCATCCTTTTCTAAAGGCCAAGGCAGATGACTCATTTCTTACAAATGATGTTTTTCTGTATGTGTGTGTAATATTGGTTACGTACAAGGTGTATAAATATGAGGTTGTCACTGACTAGAACCAGAACTCACTCGATTTTTCTGGGCATCGTTTGCCTGTGTGTGTTCTCACTCTGCAGAGTAAAAAATAAACTTTGTTCATTTTTGTAAGCTCTCAGTCTTCCTTTTATCAAAGGAAATTTCAATTACTTTCACAATTGGCGTCACGAACATCTTCTGCGCTGGTCCGTTTCCCTTCGGTGGACCCAGGACGGGGGAGTGATCACCAGGAATGTAGCATTCCTTCTCCAACCTCGCAGTAGACGTTTTGAGAGCTGGGAAACCGTTCTGGCTTTTCATCGGGAGGATTCGGCCACGACAGAGGTTCCGGACCAGACTGAGACTACAAAAACTACTTGAGGTAAAAAACTAACACCGGATTTAGTACAATGTTATACTAAGAGAGGGTAAGAATTTTAAATAAACACTGAGGTATATTTGTGTTAACAATTTGAGGTATGGTTCCAGTTACTGTATAGGAACTGGGTGGCAAATGTTGATAGATTAAGCTGATTTATTTCAAGGTAAATTCTAGGCTTTGAACTGAGAAGTTGAAACATTAAAATAGTGCACTGATTTTAATAAAATGGGAGCAGGACAGGATAAGGAACCTGATTACATTCCTTGTGGTCCAGAAATCGATCGTACGTGCAGATTGCACAGAGACTTTTGTGTCAGCTTCGTCTCACAATGGCACAGAAAATTCAACTTTGCAAAAAAATGACACTTTTGACCCAGGAGAAATTAAACGATTGGAAGAACATTTGTTAAAACAGAAAAACAAATTGTACAGCATGAAAAAAATTCCACAAGACTTGATGGTTACTCTCTACACAACCATGAAGTAGCTTTTAAGTTATGGAAGAATGAGTCAAAATCTTTAATTAAAAAAACAGAAATTAGAGCATATCAGATGACCCACAAAATTGAAAGGCAAGCCAAACTAACTTTAAAAAATGAGACAGTAACAACTTCAGAAACAGAACAGAAAAAATCACTTAACAGCTGTCCTTCTTCTCTTTTTTTCCTTCACATGCGCGGGAGTCTTGTAACCGGTCTCCTATGGCAACATTCTACCCCTCCCTGGCCAGCTTCAAAGCTTCAAAGGCCAGCTTCAAAGCTTCACCTCCCTTACCTTCCCCATCTCCTCCCTATGCCTCTCTTGCAGTTGCAAAGAAGAAAAAAACACAGCAGCTGCTGAGTGGAAAAGGAGCTCAAGTGATCTCACCATCTAAATATGTCTGGGATTTGGACAGTGATGATGATTTTTAGGGGGTACACATCACTACCAGACCCCGAGGACACAGATGGAGAACCACAAAAAGGTTCCCCTGATATCAAGGCCTCTAACACTGGACCCCACACCAAAGTTGTCACTAGGACAGACACAAAGAAAAAAGAACTCGAGGCTGAGGTCACCCGGATTGAAAGAGAAATTGATGAACTGAGACGACAAGTAGAAAAGAAACGACTAAAGAAAGGAAAACAAGATGACAAACTCACACGAGACACCGTCAACCCAGACAACGTGTCCACCAATCCCATGTTAGAAGTGGAAGGACCCACGGGACCCCAGCTGGTGTACAAGGCCTGGCCTAAAGTGACCCTAATTGAGATGGCGAACCAGTACTTGCCAGACATTGCACAGAGGGGTCAAGCAATCACCATTGCATTAGGAAACATGGTACTGGTGGTCCGGCCCACATTATCTGAACTCAAAATGATCCTGGCAACAGTATATGGAATTGGATTTGTCACCACGGTGGTAGCCCAGCTGTTTGACAGAGAAACTGGACAATGCATCGTCAACACAGAGGGTGAGCACAAAGACAACGTACCCTTCTACGAGAATCTGGAAGCCATTACCAGACGCATACAGGCTGTGTACCCCCAGACCCCAAGTTTTACCACCATTGCTGACACAGTTCAGAAGTCAGACGAGTCTCCCCAGGACCAGTGCTTTAAGTGGGCCGGAACTCACCGGTACCCAGTTCCGCCACTTCTAAAATTTAACCCTGAGAGTACCGGGACTTTTTTTAAGCGTAAGGTGCGTTCCGGAACTTATTTTCATCTTCTCCACTTGAAAGACCCGTGGCAGCATAGATATCTTATATAGAATGTTATATATGATATCTATGCGTGGCAGATTAGAATGCATCATTTCCCCCGACTGGATTTCAAGAAAGAGTAATGCATCTTCACGATAATAAAACATCTTTGGTGGAGCGCGTCATTTGGCCAATCACAACCTCAGGATAGACAGGGGGAGGAGACGACAGCGAACTCTGTAAAAAAAATAAAAACAAACTGCAGCGCGAGGGAAGCGGAAGTAACTCCTCCAACGTGTGGGTAAAGTTAATATTTTTATACATGCAGTGAACCATTGTTTAGTAAAATGGCATGTTGTGTTACAAATAAAACTAAATAAAAATTAACAAAATAACAGTCAATTGCACCCCTAAAGCCACTGTGATAAAGTATCACATTAATTTAATTACAGTATCTTAGCCACAGGAGTGAATTTAAAAACAGGATGATGTCTATATGAACTAGTTGAATGAGGTGTCTCTAAAATATCCTGATTCATGATCAATAATAATTTAAACAATTTTTTAATCTGTCCACAGGACCTGACTTTATTTTGTTAGATGTCTCTAAAATAGTTAGTGAATCATGTTTACATGTAGGTAAACATAGATGTTTAACAACTTGTTAAAATACACAAGAATGCAGGAAATGGCATCTACTTTATTCAAAATTTCTGGCAAAACATCTTCACCAGCATATTTAAGAAATGAGTTTTTACTGTTAGTAAGTAAGTTTTATTTATATAGCACATTTCACAGACATGAGAGTCACATAGTGCTTTACAAAAGGAAAAATAAAATCACAGAAGTACTATACAGAAAGGTAAAACATAACAAACTCTAAAATCAATGTACAAAATTAACCAAAAGCCTGTCTGAAGAGATAAGTCTTAAGTTTTTAAATGCATCTGTTGACTCGGAGCAGCGCATTGTTAGCAAAATGTTCTGCTGTATTTGACTTGCTGCTGTTGTTGGTTGTTAATTTTTTGGTTGACACAATCTTTCCTATTTATGTCCTCATTAAAAAATTACAAAATCTTTCGGGGGGGTTGGCGCAACATTTGTCACCTTTTTCATCCCTTCTGAGTTTGCAGGTATGCATATTATTATGACATTAGGGAGGGTACCGGCACTTATTTTTTTCCACTTAAAGCACTGCCCAGGACTATTCAAACAGACTGTTGCCCATTTTCCGAACCAACTCAGGCATTAGCCTCCCAGAAGAGGAGTGGAGGGAGGCCCCACAAGCATCAGCTTTGAGACCATCTTTTGTCAATCCTGATGAATGGACTTTTCCTACCCATCCATAAGTCTGTTCAGACCACGTACATCGGTTGGAAGACTTGTGTCCACCTGAATGAGTTCCTCGCAGTGATGGCATAGTTACATTGAAAACGTAACTTAGTTAAGTTACTGATTAGTCCTTGGGAAAAGTAACTTAGTTAAGTTACTGATTACTTTATTTGGAAAGTAACTAAGTTAGATTACTAAGTTATTTTTTACCACTTTCGGCCGCTAGGGGTAGCAGTACCACTTTCGGCCACTAGGGTCCATCGACCGTTCCTAGCTCATGTGTCCAAAAAAAGCCTCCTCTGCTTGGACTGACACTGTCGCAGCCCGGCCTCCTGAACTCTGGAGGTAGGTCTGAACTAGTGTTTGTTAGCAAAATATCTCAAGAACCATACAACAGATTTTGATGAAACTTACAGAAGGTAATCACTGGATGGATATTTACAACTGTTTAGCTGTATGAGATGTTTGAGCTAAAATTCATTTATTTATAATTTATTTTTGCGACCGTTTGGAAGACGTCATAGCGAAACAATTTAAATCCAGCAGATTTGACCGTTACGTGAATTTATTAAGGAACGGTTCAGCTCAGGAACACTTGTGCTATAAAGTCAGCTAAGAAATATATTTTTTAAAGCGCTTATTTTGCTACATTTTAAAGAAATGAAGCTGTTCTGTGAAGCCAGCCCGTCCCACCCGCGCGTGTGCACATAGTGAACTACTTTCTTAAATGCAACTGACCATCATTGACCATTTTGTGAATTTAGAAAGGTTAAGCTCAGACACATCTTTGCTATAATTTTCACCGAACAAATAATTGTTTTTACTATGTTTTTGAATCTAGACAACACTTCCTCCTCGCTCCATTGTCACTACATTTCTGTCAGCCTGGTGCTGTCAGCCTAGTGCTGTCAGGTTTCACAGCCGTAGCAAGTGACCGTCCCTCCTCGAGTCTTTTTTTAATCACTTCCTGACCTGAGACGCATTGAGGAAATAAAAATAAATTACAGTACTACAGAAAATGACAAAAAAGTAACGCACAGTAATTTTGATAAGTAACTTTAATCTGATTACTGGATTCTGAAAAGCAACGCGTTAGATTACTCGTTACTGAAAAAAGTGGTCCGAGTAGAGTAACATGTTACAGACATCACTGTTCCTCAGGCATGCCAGGCATGCGTGGGACCATCACACAGCTGATCAGGTTTCCACACAGAGAAGGAAGCAGAAACAATCTGAAGATGCTCAGCTGACATTGCTCCAAGCTGCAGGTACCCAGATGACTCTAAACTCAGCAGCTGTCCATCCTGGCATTCCCCTGGTCCACCAGCCATGTAGCAACAGCTTGCCCAACCTTATCAACAACAGACGGGCCTCACAAGTCCTGGAGCTTGCTTCATCTGCAGAAGACTTAACCACTGGGTAAGAAACTGTCCACGCAAAAGAAACCAGTGGCAAGGAATAATAATAATAATAATAATAATAATTAATTCAATTTATAACGCACTTTTCATTACTGAAAATCTCAAAGTGTTACACATACATTGAATGCTACACACATTCATAAACCGGTGGCGGCAGACTACCATGCAAGGTGCTTTCCAGTCCTACCGGGAGCAACTCAGGGTTAAGTGTCTTGCCCAAGGACACAACGACACATGGTGCGGGTCCCGGGAGTCGAACCGCCAACTTTCCGATCGGGAGACGACTGCCATTACCACTACACCACGGCCGCCCTATATATAATAATAATAATAATAATAATAATAATAATAATAATAATAATAATAATGAATTCAATTTATAACGCACTTTTCATTAATGAAAATCTCAAAGTGCTACAAGGAGCAACAGAATTAAATGTCAATAAAACAAATAATAAAACAATTAAAATCAATAACAGTATCAGCTAAGATCAAAAGTAGAATCATGAGGAGGTAGAGTATGCTTGGTTGAAAAGAAAGGTCTTCAAGCCGCTCTTAAAGTCAACCACAGACTGTGGGGCTCTTAGACAGTCAGGAAGAGAGTTCCACAGGGGGGCAGCCACACTGAAAGCCCGGTCTCCCATGGTCCTTAATTTGGTTCTCGGAATGTGAAGGAGATTGCTGTTCTGTGACCGCAGCGAACGGGTGGATGAGTATGGAATAAGAATATCCTTCAGATAATCTGGTGAAGTTCCGTGTAAGCATTGATGTGTAATGAGAGCAGTTTTGTACTGAATTCTGTAGGCGACAGGAAGCCAATGAAGGTTATGGAGAATGGGCGTAATATGTTCAAATTTACGAACTCTCAACAAGATCCTTGCTGCACTGTTTTGAATATATTGAAGTTTCTGAAGGTTTTTGCCAGGGATTCCAATAAACAGGGAGTTGCAGTAGTCGAGCCTGGAGGAGACAAAAGCATGGACGAGCTTCTCAGCATCGGAAAAAGTTAGGGATGGGCGAAGTCTGGAGATGTTTCGAAGATGGAAGAAGCAAGTTTTAAACAGATGCTTAATGTGATTTTCAAATGTAAGATTGGAGTCCATTTTTATTCCAAGATTAGTAACAGAGGTGGAGAGGGGGATGTCTTGTCCAGAAAAGGAAAGTCTTGTTATAGGAGATGTTTGTACCTGGTGAGGGGTGCCAATCAGTATGGCCTCAGTCTTGGAGCAGTTTAATTGAAGAAAGTTCTGATTCATCCATTCCCTAATTGCCTCCAGGCAGGCAGAGAGGGCAGTGAGTGAAGATGGAGATGACAAGGTGGAAGATGAGGATGCTCCAGTCCTGATGTAAAGCTGTGTATCGTCGGCATAACAGTGAAAAGAAATGTTGAACTGATTAATAATTTGACCTAAAGGCAGCATGTAAAGGGAAAACAGCAGGGCCCCAGAACCGACCCCTGAGGGACACCACAGGAGACACAGACTGTCTGGGATGTGGCGTTGCCAAGACTAACACATTCCAGCCTATTGGAGAGGAAAGATTTGAACCAGTCCAGGACGGTGTCGCAGAGACCGACCTCCACATGAAGACGGTGGAGGAGGATACTATGGTCCACAGTGTCGAAGGCTGCAGTGAGGTCAAGGAGGACAAGGATGGAGGGAGAGCCAGTGTCAGCAGCCAAGAGGACATCATTGGTAACTCTCAGCAATGCAGTCTCTGTACTGTGAGCTGCCCTGAATCCAGACTGGAACTTCTCATACAGGGAGTGTTGTTGTAGGTGATCCTGCAGCTGAGCAGCAACAGCTTTTTCCAGCACTTTAGACAGAAAAGGGAGGTGTGAAATTGGGCGGTAATTAGAAAAAATGTCGGGATCCAAATTAGATTTTTTCAGAAGAGGCCTAATGATGGCGGTTTTTAGAGGCAGTGGAACATGACCAGATTGTAGAGACTGATTTATTATTTGAGTGATAAGTGGGCCTATTGCAGAATGATTGGTTTTTATGAGAGACGAGGGGAAAGGATCCAGGGCGCAGGATGAAGGCTTCATTTTCTTGATGATGGCCTCCACCTCACTCTGAACAACTTCGTCAAAGCTGTTTAGGGTCCCAGAATGCAGACGGGTGGGTGGCACACTGAGAACGGGGAGGTTGTGGAGCTGAGATCTGATAGTGTCAACTTTGGTTTTAAAAGATGAAAGAAACAGGTCGCATTTTTGAGCAGAGTCCTCAAGAGTTTGCTTAATGGGATTAAGCAGACGAGTGATTGTGGAGAAGAGCTGTTTAGAGTTTCCAGGGCAGGTGTTGATGATGTTAGAATAATATTTGGAGCGTGCTTCTTTAAGAGAATAGGCGTATGCTTTCTGATGTTCTTTATATGCCTGCTTATGCACAGAGAGACCAGATGATTTTACACGTCTCTCAATAGCACGGCCAGTTGCCTTCATCTTGCGCAGCTAATCAGTGTACCAGAGGGCTGAACGCGAGAAAGACACCATTCTTGTCTTCAAGGGGGCGTGTAGGTCCAGGAGCTCCCGAAGAGATTTGTTGTAGTAATCCACAGAGTCATCTGCAGAAGGATGATTGACAACGGTCAGGGTGTGAAGATCAGCAGACAGAACATCAATGCTGTGCGTAGGGGTGTCAACATGTTGAGTGAGATTAAGAGAGTCCAGAAGAGACTTAAAATCTGTTGCCAGAGGTGAAGAAGAATTGTCCACGTGGATATTTATGTCACCAAGAAAAATAGTCTTCACAGGGGAGGTGCAGAAAAAAGTGAGGAGGTCATGCATCTCTGAGTTAAATGAAACATGCGGTTTGGGAGGTCTATAAATTAATATAACATTCATCAGGAGTGGGGCTTTGAAGCTGAAAGCCAGACATTCAAAAGAGGAAAAGTCCTGAGAAGACAGATGAGACAATTTTAAATTACTGCGATAAATTACCGCCAGTGCTGCGGGCTCTCTGCAGATAACTGTATCCAGAGGGACACGCCTCATTCAGAACTGAACACATCTGGTTGGTGCCACGTCTCTGTAAGACACATGAGGTCCAAGTTCTTCTCCAGAATGTGATCATGAATTAAACATGACTTGTTGGAAAGTGACTGCACATTGAAAAGTTCTAATTTAATACCAGTTGGAATAGGAGCTTTTTGAACCGGTTTAAGCAGACTGAAGTCCACTCCACGTTTTCCTCGCCACTTCGTGCGCAGAGGACTACAAAGGCCTACAGACGCAGCGTTCTGATGACGCCATCGAGGTGCGACACGTCTTTCAGCCCAGACAGCACTAATCGAATCCGAGTTCGCTTGAGAATAAACGGTTTTCCTTCGAGAGCTTCTATGGATGTAACGAGGTCTACGCAGAAGTCCCAGTTGTTTGATGGTGGAAATAGAAAGAGGAATGGAGCAGTTGTTAAGTTCAAACAACTGCGAAGCGGAATACGTCAACATCCACGAGCCGGTGGAGGCTAGCACAGAGCTAGCCGCTAGCAGCAGGCCCACGGCTCCGAAAAAGATATACAAGAAGCAGAGAGATGTAACTCGAACGAGCATTACCTTGAAGGAGTACAGGAGAGAGTCCAGAACAGTCCAAAGGACACAGGAAGTTGAGAGAGGCAGCAGGTAAGCAAACAATAAGTGCAGCTACGTGGTTCTCGAAGCTAAATTCGTGTTGAAGCTAGCGGGAGCTAGCAGCTCCTACTATTAAAATTCCGGTTTGACTAGTAAAGTTTGCTATCTAATGAATCCAGCAAACAAGTCAAATCTTGGCTTCGCCATGGTCTCCCATCCTGAGCAAGCACAATGGCATCAGTGGAAAGGAAAAACTCCCTTTTAGAAGGAAGAAACCTTTAGCAGACCCAGGCTCAGGACAAGCGGTCATCTGCTTTGACCGGCAACTTATAATGTTTGCAGATCCACAACGCAGTCAGAAAAGACAGTTGCTCTAAAACTAACTAACTAAAACACAAAACTTAATCACAGAAAGGTAGAAAGGTAGAAATGTCCGCGTCCGTTCACACAGGAGCTGTACACAGGCTTAACGCCTGCCGCACTCTGCGTTCAAGAAAGGTAGAAAGGTTCAAAGAAAGGTAGAAATGTCCGCGTCCGCTTGTACAGGTGCTGTACACAGGCTTTACGCCTGTCGCACTCTGCGTTCAAGAAAGGTAGAAATGTTCAAAGAAAGGTAGAAATGTCCGCGTCCGCTCGTACAGGTGCTGTACACAGGCTTGACGCCTGTCGTACTCTGCGTTCAAGAAAGGTAGAAAGGTGCAAAGAAAGGTAGAAATGTCCGCGTCCGCTCGTACAGGTGCTGTACACAGGCTTTACGCCTGTCGCACTCTGCAATCGAGAAAGGTAGAAATGTCCAACAAGGCTCGGTGAAAAAAACAGCAGAAAGTAATAAAAAGGCTTCAAAAAGCAAAAAGTACGAGGAGCAGCGGCAGCCAAGGTGTGCCCGCGTCCACTTCCTCCCACTCATTCCAACCATATGGAAGGCCAGACCAAGGGTTCTATCATTTCATGCCAAACCAAGCGCACCCACGATGGGGACAAGGTTTTTCCCAGGGCCCCCACAGAAGAGGTGGGCATGACCCAGGGCACCAGGGTCATGCCAGGGTCGAGGAGGACAAAGAGGTGGTTTCTCCACCTGACTATTGCTGCGAGACCGGGTCACAGGACTCCAAAATGCAAGTACCCCCACACACACACCTGTTACACACACACACACACACACCTGTGTTACACACACACACACACCAAGTACCCACACACACACACCTGTTACACATACACACACCAGTTACACACACACACACACACACACGCACACACACACCAAATACCCACACACACACACCAAGTACACACACACACCTGTTTTTCCCACACATACAGATGAGGTCATTCCAACGTACTTCAAATACACTGAGTCAGCATATCTGAGATTGCCCATGTTGAAAGTGCTTGTGCAAAAGCCTAGACAGGCCAACTTAGTTACGCTCAGTAACACAGCACTGCAGCTGTTGAACAAACACGGACTCTCTCGGAGCGCGTCAAGGTCGGTTCCGTCCACTCTAAAGGAGCAGAACTCGGGTTTCAGAACCACTATCCGACACCGTTCTAACAGTTATATGCTTCTTTGACCTGCTCTAACATGTAAAAATACCACAACAGCAATCTTGTAGATGTTAAAGTAGCTTTCAGGCTTTTGACTCGGCGGTCAAACAAAGCTTTGTACAGGAGTCTGCGTGAACTGGACCGAACAGGACCAGAACCCCCACAGACCACGGCTGACAAAAACTTCACCTGAATGCTTCCAACAGTGTCTAATAGAGTTGAAACGATAATAATCTCACAGCTTCAAATGATAAAAACATGCAGAATCTGCCTGCTTTGAACACTTCCAGCCAAAATATTATCCTCAGAGTTTAAAACTTGGATCCTCTTATGCAAACATGACGTTACAGTTCATGAGAGACCACAGATATCAATAAACTTTCAGAACCACGTACGAGGCCACCAGATGAAGGAAACATGAGGGAGACCATATATTGTGTCTTTAAACACATATAGTGCCACCCAGATGTAACTAAAGGATTTTAACAGGG